>WURS02003602.1:0-28954 GCA_011762765.2 Rhinocypha anisoptera
TGGAAAACTCAAAATTATTTTGTTTTTAGTAAACAAAGTTTTTGAATAGTCACTGATTGAGTTAAATGGCATAAAAATCCTATTTATTCAAAAAAGTTTAATTTATTTATTAAATTATTAAACCCCTTTCAATTAGCGTTTTCAAGACTTTACAATACAATTTTATAGGAGATTCAATCAGCGTTTCAATTAACGTTTCAGACACACTTTGTGATTACACTTACCCTCTGGGTAATTTGTAGAAACCCAATTATATGATAAATGGAGTCCAACAATCAAAGATGTTTGGATATATCTATAGCACAATCTAACCAATAAAAAGTACTTCTCGTTACTATTATTATTCGACTTGCCTTTACTCGCAACTTTACATTGGTGAACTTAAATGAATGTTTGAATTGTAAACTTGCATCAAAGTCAAGCTAGTCGATTTTTGCCTAAAAACCCCGAAGCATGGTTGATTCAAGCTGATTTATTCTGAGAAGACTCACGGTAGATTTTCAAAGTTTTATAAAGGCATTCACTGTCAACGGGTACCGATTGGCATCATCATTACTATATATTCGTTAAGTCAACTTTTCAATCGGTCAGTTCGGATATGGGGGTTCAGATAAGTGGGAGACTGTATTAGAAAAATCACAAGTTTTGAATTAATTTCTAAAGTTTCCAAATGTTGGATTGAACCAGTTGATCAAGTTGAACCATTGGTATTTTCATCAATAGTGTTCACACAGGTCATTGACGTTAGGTTCAATTCGATAAGAGTGATGTGCGCATGCGCGCACGCACAGTTCGAATTCGAACTCGCAAGGGACTTAAATTCGATTGGTTCGACTTGTGCTCATTCCGAGCTCGAACTTCGAACACGCAGGATGGAATCTCCACCGTCCAAGTCGGACTCCACTCTGGACAGTTTGTATGACGAAATGAGTGTGCTAGAAGACAAAATCAAAAAGATAGAGATAAAGATCAACCAACTGAAGGGTATACCTATTACAAGTGTCTGAAACTTAATTTTCTGATATTTGTTCTATTTCTATTCTATAGAGTTAAGTGTTAATCATTTTGAATTCATTAGTACCGAGCTGAAGGATCCCATCTTCTTTAGTTACGATCTTTTTACTCCAAACTCCAAGTTCATCTATTATTAACTAAATTTGTTTATTTCATCAATTTATCATACTCGATTCTTCTTTTGAATAACTTGTTATCTTCAACTTTACTTGTTGATGTCGCTTAATAATAAAATATAATTACATAAAAAATCTCATGCTGTCATTTCATTACTTCATTTCTTTTATTATTATTATTATTACATAGTGATAGCTGTTATCACAGAGCTAGTTGGGTGTTGCTAACTGGCCTACTTGATAGTTGTCGACTCACTGGCAAGCATCCCTTTGGTGGCTATATAAGTTGACCCAAGTCTACGGGCAGTGGCTACTGTTTTTATTCGAAACAACTTCATCAAATCATCTTCGTTACAGTGACACGAGTCGATATAACACACACAATGTCTTCTACTAGGTGAGTTCTCCCTTTCTTTGTTCTAATGCTTAGAATCTCAACCTGTATCGGTGTGTATTTCAGTGTATTTCACTTGGGCCCACACACACAGCATGTTTGTTCCTCGTTGCACCAGGAGAACCGAGCAAGGTTGGTGGAACGCTTGCGAGGCGATGGAGCTCTGCCCGCCAACTCAGTGGTGCTGCTGATGGGTGGAAAAACGCAAAACAACTACAATACCGACACTGAGCCTGTCTTTCGCCAAGAGTCCTATTTCCACTGGACATTTGGCGTGCGCGAGCCCGACTTCTATGGCGCCATCGACGTGCCCACAGGAAAGTCGTACCTGTTTGTTCCAAAGCTGCCAGACTCGTACGCCATCTGGATGGGCAAGCTATATACCCTTCAAGACTTTACCGATCGGTACTCGGTTGATGCGGTCTACTACACCGAACAGGTACTGGTTTTACTCTTTTTCTTCTTAGCGCTTGCTTATGATGCATCATCTCTTGCTCATCTTTTTTACCAGATTTGCGAAGTGTTGAGCAATCTCAAGGCAAAAGTGCTGTTGACACTCAAGGGTACTAACACTGACTCGGGTCTGCAAACAATGGAAGCTCGATGTGATGGCATCGAGCAATTCCAACTCAACTCGGCCTTGCTGCACGACCACATGGCCGAGTTGCGTGTTACTAAAACCAAGGCCGAGTTGGAGGTGATTCGTTACACGAATCGCATCAGTAGCGAGGCACATATCGAGGTTATGAAGTCAATTCGACCAGGCATGACCGAATACCAACTCGAGTCCATCTTCCGTCACTATTGCTATTACAATGGAGGGGCGCGTCACATGTCCTACACGTGTATTTGTGGCAGTGGCGAGAATGGGTAACCTAAACAAAATTCGTAAAATTTACCAATCCTCTTGTAATAATCACATCATCTAACAGAGCCACTTTGCACTATGGTCACGCGGCTGCGCCCAACGACAAGATTGTCCAGGATGGCGAGATGTGTCTCTTTGACATGGGCTGCGAGTACTACTGCTATGCTTCGGACATCACTTGCTCTTTCCCGGCCAACGGTCGGTTCACCCCCGACCAGCGTCTTGTCTACGAAGCGGTGCTCAAAGCGAGCCGTGCCGTGATGCAAGCCGCCAAGCCTGGAGTGTACTGGAAGGAGATGCATCTGCTCGCCGAACGAGTACAGCTCGAGGAACTAACTCGCCACGGGCTTCTTCAAGGCAATCTCGAGGACATGATGCGCGCTAGACTTGGCTACATCTTCATGCCTCACGGTCTTGGCCACCTGCTCGGCCTTGACGTTCATGACGTCGGTGGGTACCTTGAGACCACTCCTGCTCGCTCTGCCGAGCTTGGCCTCAAACAATTGCGTACCTGTCGCATACTTTGTTCTGGTATGGTGCTAACCATCGAGCCGGGCATCTACTTCATTGAAGCTCAACTCGAAGCTGCGCGCAAAAATCCCGAACTGTCTAAATTTATCGTCTGGCCGGTGATGGAACGTTTCCGCAACTTTGGTGGAGTTCGCATCGAGGACAACGTGGCCATTACCGAGACTGGCATGGAGCTATTGACGAAAGTGCCTCGCTCAGTGGAGGAAATCGAGAATACCATGGTCGAGGGTCGCAAACGTGTCATTTCTTTTCCTCAGCAAACCATGGCCAAGCCCTCTTCGAATGGCATCTAATGTATACATCTGATATATCTGATCTGACTGGTGTCCGATAAACTAATTCAAGTGTCCTCTGTAAATTTCCGGCGCGTTCATTGGAACGCAGCAAAAGTGGTGTTTGCCGTGGGAGAAGCATCCCGATTGCAGTGTTGGGCAGAGTGCCAGTGGGAATGACAGTGATCGTCCACCGCGATCGCTGAAGTGTGCGGTGAGCTGGCCAGCTGTCTCTTTTGCATCGCCCAGCCCTAGCTAGGTGGGTCGCGAAAAGGCAGACAATGTCGCAAGTGGAGATCGGTCGGTGGGTCGAGCGCGCTCCAGCGATCGGAGCGTGCTGGCCACAGCGGCCGAACTCCACAGCCCGCAGCGAGATTGAGTCGGCAGCGGCCAGGGCGGCGATCTCAGGCGAGGCACCTATCCTCAGTTCGAGGCTCAATTCACAGCAGCACAACAATGTCTTCCAAGGCCAGCGTGATCTCTGTGTACATTGTTCGGCATTGAATTGCTGCATCGAGTGAATCAGCAGGGACTCGCTGGAACAGTGGAACACTCGAGCTTCTCCTCTTTCCATGCCATCTCTGGCACGTTGCATGCAACTGGGCAGAGTGGAGAGCGGCGCAGAGTGTGGTGGCAGAGGCGGCCACGGTGGTGCCAGACCGTGCCACCGAGACACAGACGAGCACCACAGAGGACCAAAGAGAGCGGCAGTGGTGATATCGCTGCTGCTCGGTGAGCTGCGAGCCAGTGCTCGAAAACGGAAACGACAGACGGAGGCACGGCGGCACGGTCCACACTTGCAGAGACCATAGAGACATTATCGTCAGTGAGTGGGCACACTTGCCATACCACTGCCAGTACTTGTTTGTTCCATGCAGTTGAGCAGTCGCTCGTCGTTCGATTCACCACCAGCCACTTCTTCAGCTTGCCAGCCAGCTTGAACAAAGTGGCGTAAGCCAAGCGATTATTTACGCAGCTGTCGACGACCACCGACGGCACCACCACCACTGTCATCACCACCATCGCCATTCTCGCCACCTTCTTCAAGGTAGCCAGTAGCGTACGTGTGCAGTACCGCAGAAGGATTTTGGATATTTCAATTACCAGCCACAAGCACTCTCCACGGATCACTACTACTGTAAGCTCTTCAATCCGTCATCTACCCTGTCCAAGCCAGTAGGGAGGTCTCAAGCGGGTGGCAGTGAGGGAGCAGTTTGCCATTCTCGTGGCAGAGTGTGGAGCATCGGCAGATCGAGCTACCACGACGAACGGAGGCAACGAACGGAGGGCGACGCCGCCATCAACGAGATTGGCGCGCGCACCACTCGCCCCGATCAGCCCACGGGTGCAGATCACCGTGAGTGCGGACCAACTGGCCAGCGAATCGTTGATCACCACCGCTCTCCGCACGACGACCGCGACCAAGACGCGTCCGGCGGCAGGGACGACGCTCGGCAGAGGAGCGTGAGCCTCGAGCACCCGCACGTCTCTGCGCGCGCCTCTTTGTGTGGTGGCTCCATTGTCTCGTCGCGGTGGCGGTGCTCCTGCAACCCAGCTGGCCACCATCGTCGCCGTGTGTGCTCGCCTCTGATCGCCAGTGCATCGATCGAACTCGCCCAGCTTGGAGCACCGAACAAGGCCCACCACTCCGGCTGCTTGACGACACCATTGGTCGGCGTGGTTGTCGCCGTTGTCGTGGTTCTCCTCGTTGTCGTCGATCTTCACTAACCGGCTTACCGTCTTGGTTGCCAACCACATTGTCAACCAGGACAGTGAGTTGCGCATAAGCAGTTCTTCGTGAACTACACTGTTTCGGTGTCAGAGCACAAGTGTTGGTTGGCAGACTCACTCTCACTTTTTACTTTGGCGGAGTGCAGCAATTCAACTAGTTGACAATTCTCTAAGTCTACCACACTCACCGACTGACTTCATTGACTGGCACTGTTTGATGAGACCAGATATAATTGGATTGAAGGGTTGTTGCTGTCTTGTCTTGAAGAGTGGCGCGCTGGGCACTGGTCACAGTGGAACGACACTAGTCGAATCCAGTGGTGGTACCGTCCACTCCATCAAGAGGATCACTACTCTGCTACCATTGATTTTTCGTTGCCATCGTCGCCGTGGACGAGTTGCACAGACCTTATCACTGGGACATATCATCAGCACACGGCGACGGCATACTGTGGACACCGAGCTACTTGCCACCATCACCCGCATTTACCAGACAGACCGATCGCACGAGTCATCGTGGTCGTCGTCGCGCACGCTTCCTATCCCAGGTATTGCAGTACACAACATCAGTGAGCAAAATGTCATTCAAAAATACATCACACGCTGTCTCGGCCAAGCTCACGTTTCCTTGTACCGAGTGCAACTTCGAGGCACAGAGTGCTCGACAGTTATCTCGTCACAAGGCGGTCACGCACACCCAGAACGCCCTCAAATGCGTCCTCTGTCCGTTTGTCACGGTAAGACACCGACCATCCCCGATCTTTATTGATGATGATCTTCTTGACAGGCCTACCAGACCAACCTATTGCGCCACCGTAAAGACGTCCATGGAATATGTGGCTCCAAAGGTATGCACAAATTGTTTTGCGTGCTCACAACTGTTACTGATGATTGTATTTGATGCTTGAAGGCAACAAGAGCTGCAAGTTTTGTGGTTTTGTATCCGAAGACAACGATACTTTGATTCAACACCAAATCGAGTATCACCAAGACATTCTCAAATCGGCACAAGTTAAATTTGCCAAAGAACTAGTTTCAGCCGGTGGTGACGAGAGCATTGCGGACTTTTCCACTAATTTCGAATCAATGAACGAAGACTACTTCAGCTACAAAGGCTCAATGGGCCTATTGAAGAGTGCCAAAAAGAAAGCAAATGCCATCAAGCTTCAGCAACAGCAGCAACAACAACAACAACAGCATCTACTACTACAACATCAACAGCAGATAAACTCAGTGACTAATCAGGCTCTTTCCGAAGAGGCGATGGACGAGAGAAATGACTTTGACGACTTCTGGAAGGCAGGTTTCATGGAACAACTCGGCGAGCAAGAGATGTTCTACGGGAACCAGCAAGGTGTGATGAGTATGGTGGAGGGTCAGAACGATAGCGAGCGGAACACGTCGTCGCGGTCGAGCACGCCCAAGTCACACTCGTCGCACAACTTCAATCCTAGTCTGCCCGCCACCCGCATCCGTCGACAGTATACCTGCACCGAGTGTGGCTTTCGAACGGTCAACCCGCGCGAATTTCTCTACCACCGACGCGACAGCCATGGTCACAAGATCAAAATAGTCGAGTGTCCTCATTGCGTCTACGCTTGTCAGTACGTGCAAAAGTTGCAGCGGCACTTGCTTTTGGTTCACAAGCTGCCTGGCTCGAGTGATGCCAACGGCGAGATGGATGGCTTCAAACGTCGATTCAAACGCGACTTTGATGCTTCGCTCCTCGACCAAGACCAAGACTACGACCCAAATCTAGGTGAGTGTCACGTCACTTTCTCTCGCTCCACAACTCTTAATGAGTCGTCTGTTTCGTGTTTAGACGAGGAGGATAACCATGACGACGAACTAGACTTTGAGCATATCAACAATTTTGAAATGAATTTCAACGAATTTGCTCCCGGCAATGGTAACATTGACTTTGACGAACAAGATCAAAGTGTCTCTAATGAAGGTACTTATTTTATTCTCAACACACATATACACACATGATTGTTGTACTAATTTGTGTATTTTTTGTTTTGTTCAACAAGCCGAGAAAAAAATATTGTTCAATCTTGAGTGTTTCTTGTGCAAGATCAAATTTGGCGACGTGATGTCTGCGCAAAAGCATTTTTTAAAGTACCACCAAGACACCCAGTCGAAGGCTTTGATGAGTGTGATGCGAGACGAGTCGAGCGTGGATAGTCCACTGGTGAGCACGAGCCAGAGAAAAGTGTTTGACGGCGACAAGACAGTGCACACGTGCAGCTTCTGTGGGTGAGTAGCTTGTCTGGTGACAGTGGTGTGGTGCGCAAGCAGCGGTCACTGATCCTTTTCTTCTCACTTCCATTCTACCAGCTACAAGACGCGATGGATATCAGAACTGGAAAGACATGTTCGTGTGCATTCTAAGGAAAAGCCATTCAAGTGTCTCTTTTGCGACTTCCGAAGCAAGTGGAAGGGAGACCTCAATCGGCACATCCAGCGATATCACTCGTCAGAACAGAACCTGCCCGAGTTGGAGAGTGATGCGAGCGCCCACGGCAGCCAGCACACAGGCGATCTCTCACCGGCCCCACCGAGTATCACCAACTATCGACCGGACGAGGACAATTTGAACGACTCATCACTTGTTGTGGACGATGGCACTGGCAGTGTGGCTGCTGTCGCCGCAGCTGCTTTCGCTGCCGCCTCTGCCAACTGTGACGGCGGTGGCGGCGAGACTCATGAGGCAAGCACCGCTGACCACAACAACGAAGGTGATAACGAGGATAGCATGCAGTCTCCCAACGGCAATACCGCTAAAATGTACAAGTGCACCTATTGTGACTTCATGTGCAGCACCGCGTCCAGATTCCATGTTCACTATGTGCAACATCTCAACACCAAGCCCTTTCAGTGTTCCATTTGTGGCCACCGATCCAACTGGGAGTGGGATGTCACCAAGCACATCAAGATGAAGGCTCAACGCGATCCCAACCATGAGAAAGCTAGACCGGTGCTGATTCACGACTCTGGCAAGCGAGACTACTCGAAGTACAACAAATTCGTTGTTTGGGTTGGCCAGGCAGAGGCTGACTTGGCCAACAGCGAGTCCAACAAGATTGATTTCCGAGCAAAACGATTTCGTGCCGAAGTCGACAACGGACCAGAGACAAACGAACCTATTGCAATGGATAGTTTGCTCACACCCGAAGTTTGTTTTGAAGTTGATGGGGAAATTAACGAGGTCTCCTCGTCGCTTGAACAAACTGCCAACTTCCTATCCGATTCCACTCAAAACTACATTGCCGATACTAATGGCGTTTCCATGACAGCACCGATCAAATCAGCCAAGCAGGTGGCCAAATCGGTGGTTATTTCGAGGCATCGACAGTCTCATGGTCACCCCATTACCTGCTTGCAGTGCGAATTTCGACATCACTTTGCTCGTGTGATGGTGGCACACATGTCCAGTCATGCTAACCAAAAACCATATTATTGCAAGAATTGTTCCTTCGACACTAACTGGCGTGAAGTTATGGTCAGTCATATGACAATTGAACACAACTCTTGCCATAGTCTTGACTTTGAGATGCGCTTCCGATGTTTCATCGACGAGAATGGATATTGCCGAGTGATGGACAATGACGAAGTTCTCGAATTCGAGGCAGCTAACAGTGAATCAATGGAGTTTTCTCAAAGTGCCACCGCAAACGATTCCAATTCTAGTCTGATTGAGCCGAACATCTACGAGGAAAAGGCGGTTATCCGCTGTGAATCGTGCCCTTTTATCACCACCAATCTGAAAAAGATGAATATTCACTGTCGTTTTCATAATCCTTCGAAAGGCTCTCTCAAGTGTAAGTATTGTCCCTACTACGTCAATAGCCGTGACAAGTTGATTAGACATCAGAAGCTACACCAAAAAGTCGATCTCTCTGCCAAGTCAAATCAAACTACCGTGAATCAAGCTTCATTTTCAAAGCGACCTTGGCTTATTTCTTGCTCGCTTTGTCCCTACCAGGCAAAGAGTCATGAAATGTTGAACGAGCACATGAAGGTTCATGATAATACCTCGGACTGCTTTGAAAATATGCTTGAGCAGGTGTTGACTACCGAAAACGAAGACGACTTGCAGGAATCTTTTGGAGAGTTGTCTTCCACTGACAACTCGGTTTCAATGGTCAATGTCAACCACATGAAGAATGGCGCTCCCAAAAGGTTTTCTTACGTTTGCCCAGGTAACTTTGCTTTGTTGAGAAACCTAGCAGTTTCAACATTACAATCTTTTGTTTGCATTAGATTGCCCGGCTGCATTCAAAAGTCCCGGTGATTACAAGATTCACGCAGTGTTTCATCAATCCGACTATCAACATGCGTGTCCTTATTGCACTTACAGGTATTAAACAAGGCGTAAATGTAACAAAACTTGTCAAATTAATCATCACATAATGTTTGATACAGAGCCCGCAACAAACCTCAACTGTGCAAACATCTATATGTGCACACTGCCGAATATATTGCCAAACGAGCCGACTCTTACCCTGAGGGTACTAAACATAAAGTTGGAGATCAAGAAAGTCATGCCAACACAATAGCTGAAATGACAATCCCACCCAAGTTTAGCTTGATCAAACCACCAGGCAAAGCAGCTGTTGCACCCAAGATGGGTGTGAAAAAGCATCGCACTAAGATTAAGTTTCCCATGAAGCCAGTCAAGGTGAAGCTGAATAGCGAGGAGAATGGCAACCAGAAGATTGTTTTCAACAACACAAGCTTGATGAACAGTCAAGAGTTCTTGGAGACTAAGGAGTACTTGCAACGAATCAACTCTGGCATCAAGAATCGCTGCATGTACCGCTGCTCCAAGTGTCCAGCTGTGTTCACCAAAGTCAATACTCTGATCTACCACATGACCCTTCACGACCAATCGGCTAACCACACTTGCGACTCGTGCAGTTACTCCTGCGAGACAGAGGACAATCTGAGCATTCACTCGTTGCTTCATAACCTAACCGAATCACAGACGGCACTTGGCTACAAGTTCAACTACAATTGCCACAAGTGTCCAGCTGGCTTCTCCAAACGCTCACGGCTGGAGAAACACCTGAGTCTGCATGGAGCCAAGTTCAACTGGCGATGTAACAAGTGCGACTATTCGGTGCGTTATGCCGCCACCTTGGTCAAGCATCGAGCCTTGCATCTCATCAATCCGGACTTCCAAGCTATCGAAAACTACGCCAATGGCGAAGACAATCCAACCTATTCCTCCGACTTATCTAGTCTTAATGAAGGCTCCGACAACCGGGACAGTCTTCTTCCAAACAATCTCAAGTTGATGCTCAACTTATCCCAACTCAACAGTGATGGCTTGACTGCTGACGATGGTGATAATTCTGACATTCCAGTGGATGAGGACAACACCAGTCAGGATTTGGGCCAAGATGAGGATGATATTGAGAACGAATCTCTGGAGGATACTCCCGTTCCGGTGATGATGCTAGAAGAAGAATTGATCGAGGACGAAGACGATGAGAGCGATGTCAAAGAACCTGTTTGTATCGAAACGCAGTAATTCTGATCTCGCTTCAACCAATCTAGTTTCAATTTCGAACTAACAATTTCAACTCATCCATTTCTCTCAAACATCAACCGATTACTACTCACTTTCATAATCTTCCAATTCCACTTGTTTAACTCGAACAAATCCATACCATATCATCTAAATATATATCTTCATATACCAAGTATTTATGATCCCAGAATTAGTTACGAAACCTACTTAAACTCTTGACTCAGAGCTTGCAATGTCTCTATACCTATAACCTATAACTACCCCATGTGATTTTGTTTTATTTTTCTTTATTATTATTTTATTCCTTTGATCGAAATAGTCGCTCTCCCTCCGATTTCACTTCCACACACTTTCTCATTTATTCATTCAACGATTTCTATTCTCCTTTTCTAACTAATTTTGATTTATTACTCAATTTATTTTTTGTTTTGTTTTGTGATGTAAATCAACATTTATTTAATACTACCATTTGATACTGGGATTAAAATTATTTTCTATTATTATTATTGACTGAAAACTTGATGGCGTTGATGACACCTGCCGAGAGTGGCGAGTTCATCTTGTCGCATTGCGAACACGTGAGCATTGATTCCCACCAAGTAGAGCAGTTGGCCGCCATGGTAAGAAATCGGGTGCCCAAATCAACCTTTAAATCTCATCCATATCTCTGAAACATAGTTGAACGAGCGTACTCTGGTGGGTGATTATTCAGTGCACAAGTGGAAGTCGGACAATCCACTGCACCCGCAGTCGATGGTTCCGGCTACGACTGACTGGATTTTCCTCGTCGACAGTCTCAACTTTTCTTTTTGGCCCGATGCGGGTCATGAGTTTAGCATTGAGGGCGAGGTGGGTTACTGGGCACTGTGTGCCGCCGTGAACCGAGCTTTACGCGAGGGTTTCCCTTTCACTGACCCTGCCTTCTACTCTCACTTGAGCATGGAGCAAGCGAGACAAATCTTTCGTACTGATCAACCCTCCGTTTCGATTCCCATGCTTCAAGAGAGGGTAGACATTCTGCAACAAAACGGTCGCACTCTAGTCGAGGTAAGTCTGTTTTCATTGATAGCATTTTTCAAGACTTAATGTTCGTTAAAAGAAAATCTAGAGAGAGAGAGAGAGAAATAAAAAATTTCTTGTATAAACCTAAGTTTTGAGTTGTTGTAGCAACAAGATTTGGATATAAAATTTAAAAATATTGCCGTTAAGCAAAAAGTAAGCTTGTAAACATATATATGTACTTTATTATAATAGCAGGTGGTCCTGTACTGACACCTGCTTGCTTCGGGGCCATCCTCGACAATATTCAACAATTAAAGTTGTGAATCTATCTAGTTGTTTAAAAAAACAAAACACCCCAGTGGTTAAAAGTGACAAAAAGTAGTAAATCAAAAAGTTAAAATTAGTCAAAATGAATCAGTATATCACTGTATTAATTGAATGTGTGCTTGGAGTATAGCATTTCGGAGGTTCTTTTGCCAATTGCATTGAACAGGCTGATTCGAGCGCTGTCAAACTGTTGAACATGGTCTGCAAGTACTTTCCTTCGTTTGGCGACCAGTGTCAATACCGTGGCAAGACAGGTGAGACGGTGATTCATCTCTAATGACTCATTAAAAATAAGTTATCACGAAAAACTTCTCACCATTTAACTTACTGGTTCTAGTGACATTCTACAAGCGAGCTCAAATATTGATAGCAGACATATGGGCGTGTTTCGAGGGCAAACACTTGGGCACATTCGTCGACATTGACCGACTCACAATGTTCGCTGATTACAGGTAAAAAAGAGTACAGTCACTCGCGTTTCGTCGAATCCCGGATTACATTTTAGATCAAAAACCGTAAAATTTCAAATACGAAAAGTCGAATTATTTTGTATAACTAATACATTCTAAACATTGCTTTTTCTTGTGTTTTTCAAAAATATCAAATACATTAGTTATGTTTTAAAGTTAAAATGTTTACTATAACATCTTATAATTGTTTCAGTGGCACAACAATACTTTCAATCGTATACTTATTAACCATTACTAACTCATTAAATACCATTACTTACCGCTCTCACTACTGTTACTTAATCTAATAGGTTTTTATTATTTTACCTTTTTACCAAGTTTATACCAAGCATGACAGAAAGATCTTTTTATAGTATAAAACGATTCAACTATTACTAGTATTTAATATTGCCAGTTATCAGTGGGACTGTACCAGATTCACTAATCTTGACTTATATCTTCCACCATACAACCCATTTGAACAAGAATACCTCAAGTACTGCACTACTTTGGTGTACTACGCTATTCCGCCACACTGGAGCGAACTTTACGTGAAAGTTCACTTTTGGAGAACGGATCTCAGCTCGAAGTGGAGATACGTGGTGCTTCGATTCACGTCATTGAGTTGGTGAAAGAGAAGATGCGTGCCACGTGGTCACACACCGAAGTGCCCAACTCTATTCAAATCGACTTCTTTCTCTGGGGTTACCGAAGGGAACATGCCGAACAAATCGACCTCAAGTCACCTTATCACAGGGTTCGCTGCATCTTTTATTAAAATAGTAATATAGAAGAGCACACAAATAAAAGTAAAAATCAGATAAGCGAATAGAATAGAAACAAATGTTTAATAATAACAAAAATAAATCTGAAGAACGAAAAAAGTTGGTTGAGAGAGAGGAGTAGCCTTGGAGAGGCGGCGGCCAGGTTTGCATGGCTCGATTGGTCACATGCCCAATGCGAGGACAGTGCGTGTCACAAGGAGCAATGGCAACTATAAGGTTATAAAAGCGAGCAAGTTAGACCAAGGTAGTCCAGCGCGCATAGTTACATTAGGCAAATTAGTTAGCCAATCACATAAATTAATCATGCTTCAGTTCAATTTGTACCATGTGATTACCAAGGGTCTTCACTCTGGTCGTTCTTAATGGAGTGCATTTAATTGCTCTTGTGTATTTTCTTTTGTTGGATATAGAATAATGCGATTAAAATAATTTTTCAGAGTGTATCTAAAGAACAAAGAATAAGTTTTTTTAAAATTTAAAATTAGTAGAGACAAACCTTTTTCGAATTTAAGTAAAAGTAGATGGATCAATCTCGTTAGCAAACTCTGACAAGAAATCAACTAAAAAGTTTTAAAAAATAAAAACCGATAAGAACTAAGAGCAGTGTTAAGTTTTCAACTACCTTTATCATCACTGGTGATGTTATTGAGGTCTAATCCATCGAATAGATTGTTATCGCCATTTTCCTCGCTTTTGATAAGTCTTGCACTGGAATTGTCCACTTTGTCAGTGATAGCTTTGGGATACATCGAAGAGGTGGATGGTTCCATTTGGTCAAATATCGGCAAAATCTGAGAATCGGTGGAAAAAAGCTAAAAAAACGAAACCCTAGTTGCAAGATTCGCAACAAAACATAAGTTGATAGATTTACCCCCATGATAGTTGATGGATCAAGGTTGAATCCTCCATAAAGATGATCCTGAAGTAAGTTTAGTTCGGCGTCGATTCCATCAACGTGGTCATTGAAATTACTGTTTAGAAAAATAGAAATTAATTCTGTGTTTCAAGCAAACACACTCACTGGTACTCTGAAGTAAGTCTTTGAAATTGAGGAGTATTGGTAGGACTCTTTTGTTTCAACACTAGATCTGTGCTCATTTCTTGATTGTTAGCCATCTTGTTGGAAGATGAAGGTAGATCTTGTTCGTTGTACAAAATCTGCGGTGTGTCTAGTGTCGGCATCTTATCTATCGAATAGTCATCCTCGAGAGGTGTGATGACTTGACCTTGGCCGAGGTCAATGTCAAAGATACTGTTGGGCAATGAGTTCAATGCAATCAAACCATCATTATGATCCGTTGTGTTAGCACTCGAAGTCGGTATTGAAGCTTCGATTTGATTTGTAGGAGCTAGCAAAGAAACTTCTTCGATTGGATTAGTAGTCAGTTTGTTGTTTGCGTCCATTCCGGTGAGCGAGATACTGTCGATCAACTGATTTGCTGGTGAGTTGGCCAGAAGATGTGTTTCATCTTGATCAGTGATGTCGTGAATGATGGGACCTGTGTCGGGAGAGGCCAGGCAAACATCCTTGCCGCCACTCTTCATCACCTTGCGACTATTGGCAGCGCCCGAGTCAATCAGAAGAGGAGGTGCCTTTCGCTTGATGCCACCCACAACTCGATTCCGCACGATCGAGACTAAAAATTGAAGCAACTTTTCGACAATCTGTTGTTGTTTCAAGTGTTTCTGGCGAAGAATCGCCACTTCACGCCACAACGCCTCATTTTCCTGTTTCATGTTGTTCAAAAGGGAATCAACCGAATCTTGTCTTCCCTTGATCGACTCCACATCTGAAAGCAGATCTTGGTACTCATCTACCTTCATGATAGATGTCATGCTCTTGTTGTTATTGTTGGAGGACATCTGCAAAGAATTGTAGTTAGTTGCTTGAAACGGACAGTTTAGAGTTATCAACCTTTCGCTTAATATATTGCAACTGTTCTTCGTTGTCAAGTGAGAAACAAGGATGATAGAACTCCACTTCATCACCATCTGCTTTCAAACCACTATGCTCTATATTAGAGACTTTGCGAAAACCATCTAAAATATTATTTTATAAAAACCAATTAATATGTATATATTTAAATAAAAACACATCGATTGGCCCTTACACATATTCAACTGTCGAATAAAAGAAGCCATGTTGTTGTGCTTAAAATATAAAGGCAACAACTCCTTTGCAAAATGAGATTGATCCTTAATGATAAAACTCCGGCCATTCTGTAATTGATAGAAAAATTTCAAATTAAAATCAATTACGAAAATCCACCTAAATAAGACGTCATACTCTATTCCATGAAACCAGGTGGTCCGAGTTCTTGTCACTCACAAGCTTCCACAGCTTGAGTATGAAAGTAGGTATGTTGGCGTTGGACTCTAAAGTATGCATACTGTTGATACTGTTAGATCGGCTTCGTCTCGAACTTCGATCCTAGAAAAAAAGCTATGTTAGCCATCAGAGAAATTGACAAGCTAAGTATAAAATAAAATGAGCCACCATCTGGGTAAGTAAGTGTGTATGTGTGTGAAAAACAAAATGGCAATCGCTACTTTGTTTATGAAAGTAGCAAGTCGAGCAGATGATTGACGAGGACAAAAAGTTGAACACCAAACACAATGATAGTGTCACTTTGGACTGAATGAAAGGGCGAGTCTTGTGAGTTTTGACCAGAGTGGGTGGACGAGTAAAGATGTGGTGACCAATGTTTGCGAGAGTAAAGATGATTGCAAAAAGCCTCTGCTAGGTTGCCTTTGCACTCACTACTCGCCGATCATACTCACTCTCAGAGAAGGGAGAGAGAGAGAAATAAAGTGATTAGAGAGAGTGGGAGAGAGAGCAGCACCTGGAGGTTGAGGCGCACTCGCGGACCGACTCACAAGCGTGTGAGCACTGGTCGAGCTTCTCATAAACACAGTACAGTGCACTGTTGCTCACCGTCAGAGGTCGCTCTGGTCGCACATTGCTATTCCCGCATGCTCCTTGCGGTCGTCTCGAGCCGCATCACCCGGCACATCTCATCTAAGCGTATCTTGCATCTTAACTCAGTAATTTTTCACTGGCAATTAGTATCCAACAGAAAAATTAAATTTGAACATCAAAATATTTATTATTATAATAATAAATAAAAACAAAACAATTGATAAATCTTGAGTAACTAAAAAAACCTATTGAAGTGGAAATAGTTGTAGTGTTTTGAATCATTCCACGTGATAGGAAGAAGAGAATTTTACCATTATGTTTATACTTTTATCTAAATCTTATCTTGTCCTAGACAATGATGATCTCGTTGCGGGTAATAATGAGGTTTACAGTTTTACCGTCTACAATCTTGACTCCACTAAGCCAATCCGCAAGCCATGGAATCCTTCGGATCAGATGACTCAGAATGGTCACCAAAAAGTTTCAGTCATCAGTATTGTTTGTGGTGCCTTTTCTTCATCCGAGAACTATTTTGTCTTGAGTGACAACAAGAAAAATTTGGTACTGTTGAACCGAGATTTTGAGCCAATCTGTTCTTATGTGACCAAGAAGAACTTGATCAAGATTATGTTCAACAAGAAGGAAGATACAATCTACACGTGTGACAAAGCTGGCGATATCTACGAGTTTAAGATTGACTCAACATGTTCAATGGAGGGCAAACTGTTGCTTGGTCACTGTTCTATGCTACTTGACTTTATCATAACCGAGGATGAACGATTTATTATTAGGTATAATTAATATTAGATTTTTACAAACTTTAATACAATTTTTAACTTTTTGTTTGTTAGTTGCGATCGTGACGAGAAAATCCGAGTTACCAACTATCCTAATACATACAACATAATGGGCTACTGCACGGGTCACAAAGAATTTGTTTCCACTATTCGACAAATTGGTGACAATACGTGTGTTTCGGGTTCAGGCGATGGTAGCATTGCTCTTTGGGATTTTATTGATTCAAAGAGACTATGTTATATTTCATTCGATGACCCGAACCACAAGGATGCTTCAGAAAAGTCGAAATTTCCCGTGAGAACAATTACACTGGACCGTAACAACGGGGACTATCTTTGTGTTTCGTTTTACACCCAACCAGTTATCTATCTATTTCGAATTGTCAAAGACAATAGCGGAAAGGTCCATTCACTGACCAAGATCACTGAATTAAGTCTAGAAGTTGAACCAGTCTACATCAGTTTTGATCTATGTCAGAATAATTTCCTCTGGGTTTTTGGTGGATTTCTCGCAACGCCCGTTAGTTTGTTTGAACTCAAGCAAGACCAACTGGTAAAGGCATTTCCCACCATGAACCTCATTGACACATTGAACCAGAGCAAACAGTTGGTCAAGAGGATGGACGAGGAACGAGAGGCACGGACAGTGGAGACTCTTTTCAAGCACCATTTCAACAACGTGGAAATTTATTATCAGCGCAAAAAGTTGCGCGTCGAGGGAAACTCGCGTGAGTGATCATACTGAGTTCACTCGCCGTCACCGAGCCTATCGCCAATATCCGGATACAACTCTAACTGTCCTGCCATGTGCCTTCTTCCGCTCGAGTTATCTCGAATAATAAAATGTCAACACTACATATTTTGGTGAGCTTGGTTACCACAAAGGTTAGTTGGGTTGCGCACATTAAGCCTAGTTTTGAGCATGAGTCCCAAATCAACCAAATCGTTGAGTACCTCCTCGATGGACTCGTTCGGTATGAGATGTAGTCAGAAGCGGTTACTTCACAGCGATTCGTCCGTTTCCTACCAGCCTGGCAATGCAGTGACACGGACTGCCCCTTCACATCACCACTTTGAGGGTCTGAGGCAGGCCCTTGCGGGATCCACTTCTTACGATGACTTAGACACGACCACTTCGCGGTCGGTGCTGCACGGTTTCATGCTGGTCACTATTATGGTCACCTCACTGGTGGCTTTCATCTGCTCCAAGGTGCGCCGGTGTTCGAGTTACATCGACATTAACACCTATGAGGATTGCTCCAAGTACTTCCTTTTCTACTCTACCATGACCATCACCTCTTGTTTGGTCACTTTCATGATTTACTTTCTCCACTTGATTGCTCAGTGCAACATTCTCTGTTTGGTCAGAAAGAAGTATGAGTTTGAGATCATGCTTATCGCGGTGGTGTCCTCGCTCCTCTTACTCAGTTCAATCTGCTACCTAACGCACACCAATGTGATGGCCGAGTCATTCACCTTGGCAAGTTTCGTCTTCTCATCTCTGGCCACCGTACTTTACTTTGTCCGAGTCGCCATTCTCACCTACGAGATGGTGTCCCAGCAAAAGCGAATTCAGAAAGCCCAAATGCAAAAGACCTCGGTGCGCTCGATTCAATCGAACCGAAGCATAACCAACCCTGTAAGATCATCCTCACGTGAGAACTCATTGATCTTGAGCCTCGACCAGTACGCTTTGCCCACCAACAAAGTCATCAGCTACGTACGAAACAGCCAACGCACCAAGACACTTTCAACAAGCTTATCAGAGGAACTCGATGACGATGTGTTTATTCAATAAATGCAACTTGTAAATAAGGATTAATATCAAACATAGAGATAAAAAATATAATAAAATAATGTTATATATTGCCAATATACCACAAATGAGATGGCCGCACAAGTGTCTAAGCCATTGTGGCCGGCGTAGTTCGTTCTCCCTGAGGAATTTCGCCATTACTGTACCTCAGATAGTTACGTCTGGCTTCATAAGCATAGATTCCAAAAGCGAGGAAGCCAAATATCTGCCAATTATTAGCAAGGATGATTCAGGTTTTTATTTATTACATGAGCGAAGTTACTTACGGCAGCCAGCGTTTGCACGCCACCGCTTATCAGCAGCAGAAGTGAAGCGACAAAGAAAAACATGCCCCATATCAGGCTAAATGCAAATTCCTATACGAAACAAAATATAACACCGATGAAGATCTAAAGACTAATTTACCGTTAGCAACCACTGAAAGTTATACAACTTTTCGACAACATGAAACGCGTAGAGACCAAACAATGCCAAGCTAATCCAGAAAGCACTCATCGACGTAAAGCCAAAGAATCCCGTCTTGCCCGAAGAAGGTGCAAATTGAGAAATGATAAAAGCTGCTAAATCGATGATCTAGTTATTGGATGAAATATAAACAATGGAAGGTAAAGTGAAGTAATTGGAATCGGTTTGACTCACAATGACAACGATCTTGCCCAGACCCTCATTGGAGTGGACATAGTTTTTGTCGAACCAGATCAAAGGAGTGATGTGTGTAGTGGTGGTAGTGCTAGGGCCGCCGCCCGACTGGTACGACGACATGATGATGGCACTTGGATGCGACTGATCTGTCCGATCTGGGATCACTCAAATGCAACTTACTTTGCGTTTGAGGTGGGTTGTCGAGCACAGTGGCACAACACACACACAGTGCTACATGTAAAATGACTCACTCGATGAGGTAAGTTATTTGCGGTATCCAACACTTATTTGGTAACTGGATGCTTTGGTGACTGCACTCTGGTGATTGTCTCTGCCAGACGGTGGCGAGCAGTGCAACAAGTGCACAACAGTCTAATCTCGCTACTAACCCGAAAACATTCGACAAAAATCTGTATAAGCTTATCATTCTTATACTTTTTTCCCCGTTATTTTTCCATGCCTTACCATTATTTATCTTGTCATTACCTAATCTTTTAACTCTTTTCTCTATCAATTCATTTTTAAACTTTTTTCATCTTCTTTCTTACCTCCTCTTTCTCTCCCTTTCTCTTATTTTCCCTCACTCTCTTTCTTTCTTTCCTCATTCACTCCTTCTCTTATTTTCTCACCCTTTTGCATTTGTTCATTTTATTCAATTTTTTCTTTTTTATTTATCTCATACTTCTCTCTCTCTCTCTTTCTCTTTCTAGTGGATTAAGATGAGTGAGGATAGACTGTAGTAAGTGGCCCGCCCTTCGAAGCATGCAGACGAGCCAGCTGTAGCGGGGCTGGATGGGCGCACCACTAATCGCGCTCATCAGGCCCACCATGCTCCCTCCCCAACCATGAACCTTATTTTGTCCTTTGAACCCTGGTGTCACTCTGGCCAGGTCACACTGACCACATCTCATCTCATCTCATCTGACATATCGTGACTACTACGTGTTATAATGGTGGCTGGTGTGTGATGTAATAGCGGAGAAGGAAAGTCACCCCGAGAGAATTATTGTTTTCCCCATTGGTTTGGAATCACACTGAACGTCAAATCAAAAATTTATCGGCGGTTCTCACTTCATCTCTCATGGATGACTTTGATGCCTCGGATGACCAAGCCAACTTGGTTGAGTCGAGCGATGAATCCAACGGCACATCCGCTCGATCCAACTCTCTCGGATTCTTCGCAGTGATCTTTCTCACGGTTAACGCCACTCTCGGCGCGGGTCTACTTAACATACCATATGCTTTCAATGACTCAGGAGGAATTCTCTTTGCTACTATTTTTCAATTAGTAAGTCATTCTTTAGCTTGACACAATATAATATATGTCTACATGGTAGATACATATCATTCTGGTGATCTACTCGCTTGTCATCTTGAGTTACTGTGGGCAAATATCGGGAACTGAATCTATGGAAAAACTGGTCAAATTTTTTTGCGGATCTGCATGGAGTCACCTCTGCTCAATCTCCATCTTACTTTACTCATACGGATCCTGCATCACCTATCTCATTATCATTGGTGATCAATTTAGTACAAGTGCGTTGGTTTGAAAATGATTATGTATTTTACATTGTTATAACATGTTTTTACTTAGTTTTTGAAAATTTTTATGGTTTTGACTACGATGAAATCTGGTACATGAGCCGAAATTTTTTGATGATTATTGTTGCTACTACAACAATTTTACCACTCTGTTTCTCTAAAGATATTTCATTTCTCAAATTTGCCAGGTTCGTAATATAGGTTTGTGAATGATTTCATTAGTTTGCTACAGTTTTTTAGGTTTTTTATCAACTCTCTATCTCACTGTTTTGGTGTTAATTGAGTACATCAAATCAAAACCGACTGAGATTAACATCAAGATCAAGCCGGACAATTGGATGGAAATTTTTAAGATTGCTCCCGTGTTGACCTTTTCTTACCAGGTTTGTTGTTTAATAAAATTCAATAGAAAACTTTTTAATTTGAAAGGTTTTTAAAACTAGTGCCAACTGAGTTGGGTACCAACCTATGCACAAATCAAGCAACGCACCAACTTTAGTCGCGTCATTGCGATGATATTCGTATCAATGTTTATTTGTTTTGTCAGTTACACTTGGACTGCGGTGTTTGGCTTGATCACATTTGGCTCAAATGGCATTCAAAAGGACATGATGGAGAACTACGATCCACACGACCCTTTTGTGGCTTTCGGTATTGATTCACTTTTCTTCTTTTGTAACTAAGGGTTAAAGTTATTTTGACCAAAACTTGTTCGATAACCAGTTTACTTACAAAAGCTATCTAGGACAGAACCAGAACAGTACTCAAACTGAATGATTCAATTAGTTAGTTTAGTCTAGTTATTGCTTGCAAAAATACCACAAAATGACAGAACATTGAACATAGAAAACTACGACCATATTATTCATTAATATATAAGGAGAAAAATTTTCCCTAAAATCCAGTTTATCTAAAAAGAGTATAACATATATTTATATATATAAAAATAATGTAAATTGACAGTAAATTGTCAAAAATAACCCAATGTAACTACCAACAGGTATGATTTTGCTGATCGTAAAAACGATAGCTGTTTACCCGGTGCTGATGTACTGTGGACGAATTGTGTTGGAAGACATGGTCAACAAGCGTATCTCGCGATCCAACTTGGGTTGCTTGAGACCCATTGAGCGTGTGGTGCGTGTGTCGATTGCCATCATTTGGGTCATCTCCTCAGCGATCCTGGCGGTGTTTGTGCCCAACATCGCGGTGGCCATCAACTACCTCGGATCGTTGGCCAATCTCTTCGTGTTTATCTTACCTGGCTTGTCGCTCTACCTAATTATGTTTGACGAGGAGATGCATCGAGCCCTGAGCTGTCACAGTCACTTCCTCTCCAACCGAGTACGCATCATGGCCATCTCAATTTGCTTCATCGGCTATGGTGCTGGTCTCTTCGCCTACTCACTTGCCCTCTCGATTAGCAACTTTTTCGAAAATGGGTCACAGCTCACAAATCGCTTGTCTCTTTATTTGGTTTCAAAATAATAATTCATACATAACCAAATATAATAATAATAATATATTAAATAATAATAAAATGTGGATACAAAAATAGTTTTAACTACTAAAAGTAAAATAACTCGAAATGCTAGCAAGTATGTGCATATTATAATTTGAACAAATCCAATGCCGATGGAAGAGGAGTAACTGAAGGTAGTTGACTTAGGTCCGGTAGGTTCTGCAAGTGAGAGTTGAGTTCTTCGCGCACCGAGTTGACTTTCCTCAACTTATCTCGGTACTCGGTGAGACTCTGCTCGGCGTGTGTCAGTGCTCGTCTCTGGCCCTCGACGTAGTAGGCCAGCATGGTGAATAATAGTTTGCGCTCCTCGAGCTCTTTGGCGAGCCGCGAGTTGTACGAGGTGAGCACGGTTTGTGCCTCTTCCACCATTTGACTCCACTGGGCGGCGGATTCTTGGTTCACCACACTTTCCATGAGTTTGACGTCGAAGACCTCTGAAGGAAAGCTGGCGATCTTCTGCCGAGCACTCTCGTCGGCAGACGCACAGTTCTCCAGCTCTTTCATGGTCTTGATAAACTTGTCTGGCTCCACCTTGGTGTACTTCTCCATATCGACCTCCACGTCAACCAGACCACTACTGATCTTTGGCATTATACTATTGAGCGTTTTCGTGTCGAGCTGCTCGCCCAACAACTTCTTGCTCGCCGATCCATTTTCGTTTGAGTCTTCATTCTCTCGTTTCCTCGATTTCGACTTCTCAACTTGACCTTCACTTTTGCCATTCTTGCTCTCGCTCTTTCCATTGTTTCCATCCGGATGCAAGGCTTGTTTGAATGAAGAGATTTGATTTTTGTCGTAAATGCTACGTTCTTCCCAAATTTTCAACAAACGATTCAGTGACGCTTTCGTGTTGGAGTCAACCTCACTAAAAGAATTATAAAACAATATAAAACAAATTATAAAACATAAAAAAATCTTACGATAAAAATTCAAAAGTACTCTTCAAAACTGTCATAAATTCCTTTGTGAACTCTGGACCTTTCTTTCTACTATTTTGGATGACATCATTAGCCAGATACATAAACGTTAACCTTCGATTTGGTTTTACTAGAAATAGTTAAATAAAAATTAATAAAAAATTCAAGAAACCTTCCAAAAGATACATACTTTTTTTCAGTTCTTTGAGCCATGTTTGCACAATCATCTTGTAGTGTTTGCGGTGATGAATGAGCCAAAGCGACAAGGTTTGAATAGATTGTTGCGATGAGTTGAGCTCACTTAGCTTCTTCTCAAACGCTTGTTGCGTAAATCCAGACATGGTACTTGTGTCAGGTGTTGTCGGTGACGGTCAAAACAAAACCAAGCAATCTGTCACAATAATAGCATCCCTTTTGAGAGGATAGCCAAAGTGAACAATGCCTTAGACTAGCTCCATTGCCATTGATGAAGTGAGAAAGTGCAAGAGTCTTGCGTCTGGTTGCTGGAATGCAGCAAGAGTACTGGAGATAGAGTTGGTGAAGAGATGTACCCGAGAGGGAGAAGGGAGACCCGGGAGGACAGAGTTTGTCACAAGGAGAGCAGTGACAAACAGTGCCGAGTGCAATGGCGAGGACGCGCTGGTGGCGTGTTGCGTGCACGCGTGTCACGTTGTCTTCGGAGGGCTGCCTTTGTTTGTCTGTGTCTGCATCTGTAAATGACAGGCGCTGCCAAGAAGGCTCACTTCTCCAACTTGACCCCTCGAGTCCACTCTCAACGTTCCTAGTTTTGCCGACCTAATCTCATCCAAAATGGCCACTACAACCTGGTCTAAAACGCAATCCAACCACAAGTACCACTCATCATCTTCCAACATTCTAAACCTAACAGTGAATAGGACTATCAACTTGTAAGCAAATTTTAACGTTCTTCCTCATCTGATTCACTGTTTACCTTTGACCCACACTAGATATCCGCTATCAAATTACACTTTTGGCACCAAGGACCCGTTGTTTGAACGAGACCCCTCGGTGGAGGCACGTTTTCAGCGTTTGCGCGATGAGTTTGAGAAAATTGGTCAACGACGATCGGTGGAGGGTGTGTTACTGGTACACGAGCACAACTTGCCTCACGTACTCTTGCTCCAACTTGGCACCGCTTTCTTTAAGTTACCCGGTGGAGAGCTCAATCCTGGCGAAGATGAGATTAGCGGCTTAAAAAGACATTTGACTGAGGTCAGTATCTTGTTTGCCAACAAAATTAAATTCAAGTTTAATATTGTTGTTGCTTCATCTTCTAGACCTTGGGTCGGCAAGATGGTAACACTCATGAGTGGGACATCGAGGATACCATTGGTAACTGGTGGCGACCTAACTTTGAGCCCCCTCAGTACCCATACGTCCCACCGCACATTACCAAGCCAAAAGAGCACAAACGACTTTTTCTGGTTCAACTTCCCGAAAAAGCTTACTTTGCGGTACCAAAAAACTACAAGTTGGTAGCTGCGCCTCTCTTTGAACTGTACGACAACTCTCAAGGATATGGCCCGGTTATTTCCAGCCTTCCTCAAGCATTAAGTCGATTTAACTTTATTTACATGGATTCGTTGGAGGAGAACAATTGACAAATTATTTGATTAAAAATCTTAGTTTTATTCAGTTATATTCGATATGTCATATTATATGTAATTTACATTATTTCATCTTAATTATCATTAAGTCCTTAGAGATTTTTCTAGTGATTTGAGTATCTTTTGTATTGTATTATTTCTTTTTTGTAAAAAAATAAATGTAAACTTGTGAAAAGTATAATCAAGTGAAGTCACGGTGTTTTTGAAGAGTGCCAGTGTTTAGTCAATGTGAGGCACGCAAGTGCATTGGGCCAATGTTTGGGTTGCGTTTGGGACGGGTCAGTTGCCAGTTTCGATGTGTCATTGCTTGGTGCCGCTCGTCTGCTTGGTTCACTTATCTCACCCCCACTAGTCCACAATGGTGATCAAAGAGGAATCGGGGATGCGTTCCAGTGATAATGCAATTGATCTGTAAGTTATAACTGAGCCCAGTGGTTGAACCACCTGATCGTAAACTATTGCTTTTGTGACAGTTACTCACTGTCCAGCTACACCATTACCGTCAAGAAGGAGCCCTTGTCCAGTCGCGATGTTTCTCTGCCAGCCAGCTTGTGTCGATTGCGTACCGAGTTCAAACTGATTGGAAAGCGGCGATCGGTGGAAGCCGTTTTGCTGGTTCACCACAACAACATACCACACGTACTCTTGCTTCAGATGACTTCGTCCACCACCTTTGATCTTCCAGGTGGCGAGTTGGAGTTTGACGAAGATGAACTGGATGGCTTGAGTCGCTACTTGTCCAAGGTAAACTTACCAGCTTTATCGCCCCGCTTGCTAACTTTGATATCTACTCAGTACTTGGGGTTTGTGGCTGATTCACCAAAGTGGGAGGTAGTTGACCTGGTGGCTAACTGGTACCGGCCCAACTTCGAGCATCTTTTCTACCCTTACATTCCAGCCCACGTGACGCAGCCAAAGGAGCACAGGCGGATTTACTTTGTGCGTCTTTTGGAATCAGCTCAGTTGACCATCCCGAATAACTACCGTCTGGTGGCTACCCCTTTCTTCGAGCTCTATGCCAACTCATCCAAATACGGTAGAATCATCTCGAGCCTTCCACAAGTGCTGTCTAGATTTCATTTTCGATTCACATGATTGCTCATTGTCCACTTGCGAAGCTCATAATACATTCATATGTTAATATATCACCTGATTTTATAAAATCTACAGTCTGGCCGGTTGGCCGTATTAAATTTGCATCGACTTAACTTATCAAGCATGTTTTTCGACACTACAATTCAGTGAGTCTGGCTGAACGGCATTTGGCAAAAATGGACAAATCCTACCTCCTCGCTGCACAATCCGATTTGAAGCTCACTATCGAAGCACGAAAGCAAAAGAATTTGATTAAATATCTTAAAAGATTTAACATGAATTTATTTGGTTCTAGTGTGATATAGATTTCAATGTCTCGGATTGCAGTGTGTTGTGGTGAGCTCATGTCTGGTTTAATTGTGGCTACTAAGCGGTTGCAACTTTGAATTTCAAATCCCTCTGCCTGAGCCAAGCAGCAGTGTTGATGAAATATTTATCATTTCAATCTGCAGTAAGGAAAGTCTTAGGTTTCGGTGAGCGCAAGAGTGGTGCAATGGCAGTGCAAATGGCGCAATTGGTGCTCACTCCGCGAGAAGGGGGGAGGCCGATTGTCAACCGATCGGACCATGATCAATAGTTGCATCAGTTGACGTTTTTGCGCGCTTCAATCTCTAATTTGATTATGTACCGCCCAGACTCTGTTTATCTAAGGCATTATTAATCGAGCCATTGTTATTCCTAGCTCGCATCACTGCCGCCTAACTGGGCCTGGCTGGCTCACTCGCTGCCTGCTGGTCCGTGCTTTTTCACATTCTGTCATTCTGTGCTACTGATTCGGGAAGACATTTTCAATTGCTCGCTCGCCACCATTGAGATTAATATTTATATTTCTTGCCTTTTCCTTTCTTCACGACAAGACGATTGGGACTAGTTTGCATTAATTGAGCCATCTCGGCTGGCCGGATCTTCGGTTTCACTGAGCCATCTGCGGGTGGCACCATGCGCTTTACCACTCAAGTGCTTCTCAAACCACTACTAACCAGTCGAAGCCACTCGTTCTGCTTTTCTTCTCATCTCGCTTGCTCACTTACTTGCATTACTTGATGGAACATGTTGTGGTTAAGTTTGTTCGACTGATTGCAAGAAGTGATTGTCCTCGGATGTTTGCTGTCAAACTCGTATTGCAGCGAAACTCAACACTGTGTGCCAAAGAGTCCAGCCCACGTTAGGGCGTTGGAGATCGAAACTGGGCCTGCAGGCTAGTTGTTGCCCACCCAATTGCCTTGTTGCATTCGAGCGCGCTGGCCTGTGTTGACTTGGCCCACGGGTTTGTTGGGTGACTCCACCAAGCGCAGCTCAAGTTACTCGGCCATCACTTGCAAGGCACAGTGTCGAAGGGAATGATCAAAATTCAGCTTGGTCTCTTTGCCTCTCCCGAGGATCGAGTGTGAGATGCATAAGCAAATTGTGTTCAATTTAGAGTGTCTCCTCGTGCCGAGCTGAGACATGTGATTTGATTAGAGGCCCGACTGGTGGGTGATGGACCACTGATGGTCGAGCTAGGCCAGTGGAGAACGAGCAGGCGCGATGGTCAACTTGTCCCATTGGGGCTTTGCTTGCTCGTGCCACTACCTACACTTGGTGGACGATTTAAAATGTGCGTGCTGCCGAGTGGTGCCAAGTGGCAACCAATTGGAATCAAAGGCAGAATAATTTATTCATTACGGAGACAGCCAGAGAAGTGAGAGTTCGAACAGGAAGCGCGAGAAAGACTGGTTTCAAACCAAACAGATCTACATTAACTACCTTCGGTGACAAACTCTTTTGTGAATCAGTTCGAGAAAAGCAATGTGATTATGGTAAGAAACATAGCCAAGAAAACTCAAACGAGCAATTGAGTTCAAAAGATGACTAAATTTTAACATTGGTTAAAAAATATAGCATGTTTCGACTTAAATTTAATCCTTGCTTGTTTTTGGTGTTAAAATTTAACTTTATTTTGTTGTATAATTGATCTTGAGGTTGTCAATCAAAGCAATACCATAACAAAAAAATATATAATATTTTAAATCACAGTTTTAATAAAATAATTAATAAATAAACGTCAATTTACATCACAAAACAAAAACTAATTTGAGTAATAAATCAAATTTTCTAGAAAATAAAAAAAAATTTTTGAATAAAAGTGACATAGTATCTGGAAGTGAAATCGGAAGGAGAGTGACTATTGCGATAAAAAAATCAAAAAATAAAATGGTTGAATTGAAATTATTAGTTTGAAAGTAGATACAACTAGATTGGTTGGTTGAAGCAAGATCGGAATTACTCGACACAAACTGGCTTGGTGACATCTTCCTCGTCGTTGTCCTCGATCAACTCAATCAATCATCACAGGAGCGGAACTTTTCTTAACATTTTTGGGTCCAAATCCCATTTGATATTATTCTCACCTCTTCTTATTCTTGGACACTAATTTCAGCATATCTTTGGCAATGTTGATTTTGACTTTCACTGACATGTTTTTTATGCAATAATTTATCATCAAAAGCATTGGTTTGCCAACTTTATCATTTTTAACAGAGTTTTTCTGTCATAGTAGTCATGGGAATGCGCTGATCAACAATGAAAAACTAAAAATTAAAAAAGTGCACACAAAAAGTTCCTTAACTTAACGTCTAAACCTGATTGTGGGGTCAAAAAATATTTGGTGGGTCAACTGAAAAAAAGAAAAAAGATTGAATTTGAAAGTAACTACTAGTGTTCAGGGGAGAGACTCGAGGAGAAACCCGTTGATCAAAGTGGTGTAGTCAATATTTATTTATTGTAGCAAGTCTCAAGCGCAATACTGACTTGTAAAGCTGATCAATTAAGCGTTCAATGTCATCACAGTCACAGTTTAGACCGATTGATTGATGCAACAAGCAAAACTGTTTAACTACTCATTAAATATTCACTCGATAACCGTTACGCTACATATATCCCTTTAGTTAATTAAGTAACCTTATCAATATTAACAGTTGCATTATTGTTTTAAATAGGGATCTCAGCTTAATCCAATCGAAAATCGAATTTGATGAAAAACAACACTTTAGGACCAATTATTAAGT
>WURS02003603.1:0-12705 GCA_011762765.2 Rhinocypha anisoptera
TCCCTGACTTTAACAGAGCGCAGCCGAGTGCTATCGATTGTGACATGTTAAATGTGCCTAATGATTCTTTTGTGAAATTCTTTCTCCCTCCCCTTTCCTTTCAATCTTTGCCTTCGACTGGTCGTTTATTCTATTATATGATAGTCGTTGAGTCAAGGGTTTAGTAAGGATTGGTGTGATTAAGTGGGAGTTATTTGTTTATTTGGTCAAATCAACGATCAACGCACGTTATTGGTCTATGGGAAACTTCCTAGAAGATTGGGTGAGTAATTTCCCTGAAAAAACCGACATATATATTAATATTAATAATAAAATATAATTTTGAAATAAAGTTTCCAAAAATAAAATAAAATAAATGTTTTTTAAGTAAATCCAGACTATACAAGTGTTAGAATTGATATCTCGCACTATGGGAAAGAATTACAAAAAAATTATGCTTCCCAAACACCAATGGTATATTCGAAAACTAGAGTTCAAATAATGTCTAGGGTGAAAGTTTGGTTCTCAACGTAATCAGTTTTTTATTAAAAATTTATTAAAGTTTTTTTATAAATTTCGCTACTTTACAATCTTGGAACATTTATAAAACATTAACTGTAACAACTTGAGATATGAAATTATCACCGAAAAGATCGGTCTTCTTTTCGTACAAACCTAACGCCAAGCGCATGCGCAGTACACCATGCGAATGCGTACTATGTCCCGAGCTCGAGAAACGATCCCAAGACTCTATAGCATAATAGCAAGAAGTCCTCAATATTTCCTCAGTTCCTCAATTTCCATCGATATTTCCTCAAACTCTTCTTAAGATAAATTGAGATAAAAATCAGTATTTTTTAATAAAAAAGTATGTAATCTACAACAAAATTCCGAGTGTTACTAATTGTATTTTCAAAAAATTAACTTTAAAATTCCTAAAAGAGTTCAAATATGTGATATACATATAATTTGTAATAGTTCAATTAAATAAAAAATAAAGTCTAACTGACACTTTAAGTGTGTAAAAATTTGTAAATACGAAATCGATTTGTAAATTTAAAAAATTAATATATCACAAAACATAAATATAAAATCAATCAATCAATAATAATAAAATAATTACTATATTATATATATAATAAATGACAAAATAAAAATATGAACAATATAGTCATATACATAAAAACATAAATTTTTAAATAAATATTGTCAAAATATAAATTCATAATAATAATAATAAAAATAAAAACTTATAGGAATGATGAAATGAAAGAGGGAGAAAGCGAAACAAAAAATAAAATAAATGAGAAAGAGAGAAACGAAATAGCAAAGAGAAAAACAATAAATAAATAAAAAGTAAAATTTACACAATAAAAAAACATAAACAATATTAACACTTATTTATCTTGCTCACACACTATCTCGAACGGTGATGCTGTGAGGGGTGGTGGTGATGATGATGATGTTGCTGACGTTGCTGAGAGTTATGATGATGGTGCTGATGATGATGATGATTGTTGTTGTTGTTGGCATTGTCCCGATCGGAGGATGTGTCCGTAGATTCGGTGTCGTCGCCATCGTTGGACAGTGGTGGTGTTAGGTAGGGCGGCATTCGTTCTACAAGTGGTTCCAGTGAGGGTTGCAAGGGGATCATTCCTATGGTCACCGAGGGGTGGTACGAGGGGTAGTCCGATGTCACTAGAGTGGAGGGGTGTGATCATCAATCAATGGGATTAATAGTCAATCAATAATAAGCGCCGAGGTCAAACTTGAGTTAGCATAATTCGAAGAAATATGCAAAAAAATTCGAATCGAATCAAGTGAGAATTGAAAAAGTTTGAAAGTCCGAATCAAATTGAATGAGAATTCGAAGAGTTATGCACAACATTCGAATCGAAGTAAGATTCGAATCATAACACAAAAAAGTTAGATTCGAATCAGTGATGAATTCGATGCACAACAGTGAAAGTTAGATTCGAATCGGTTAAGAATTCGAATCACAACAGTGTAAGTTACATTCAAATTGGTTAAGAATTAGATTCATAACGGTAAAAGTTAGATTCGAATCAATTAAGCACAGTAAAAGTAGAAAATAAAAAAAGATAAAAAATAAAAACTCTTTTTAAACTTTATTCTTAAAGACTAGTAAATCCAACATATTATCCAAGAATTTTCAATCAAACACATTAAAACTCTTTAAATAAATTTCTAAAGTTAAATCTACATCTATTCCATAAAGATGTTGAAAAGTGAGAGCATAAGAAAGATTTGAATAAATAAATTGACTATGGCACAAGCACATACCTCGTTCCACAAGAGGAAAATGAGTTTCAAACTCCTTATCGTCCTTTTTAGGCTCAAAGAAGAATTCGCGGGCAGTGAGTTCGATGTACTTGGAGACCGGTGCTTGCATCACATTGATGTACTGTGCCACCTCTGGTTGGTCCTTGCAGAAACTCCACCGCTCACCTAGCAGTCGGTTTAGCAGGTAATCAGGCTTGTCATATATTTCCACCTAGGTCAACATTCAAGCGAGTGATTAGTAAAAAAACGTTATTAGTAAATAAAAAAGGATTTTTACAAAAAACCGGAGCTAAAGCGCCGTCTGCCATATTTTCGAGTTATCATAATTCAATGGATTATGCAAAAAAATCGAATCGAATCGGGTGAAAATTAGATAAGTTAGAATTCTGATTAAATTGAATGAGAATTTGAAAAGTTATGCAAAAAAATTTGAATCGAGTCAGAATAAAATTCAAATCATAGTTAGATTCGAATCGATGATGAATTCGAATAACAACAACAAAAGTTGAATTCGAATCGGTTAAGAATTCAAATCACAACAGTGAAAGTTAGATTCGAATCGATGATAAATTCGAATAACAACGACAAAAGTTGGATTCGAATCAGTTAAGCACAGTAGAAGTAGCGTAACTTTCAGAGTACTAAAACGTAGATGGCAGAAAACCAAAAATGACAGAACATAGAATATAGAAAACCACGACCATATTATTCATTATTAAGACGAATTATTTGAATTTTGATAACTCGAGTAAGACTTCGGCGGCTAAAGCGCCGTCTGTTTTTTTTGTAAAAAAATAGTAATAAAATGCAAAAGCAAGCCTACCGGAAGGTCATAGGTGCAAATGCGCTCATTAGTAGTGGTGGTGTGAATGGTGGCAATGAGATTGTAGCGAATGCGATGAAAGCTGCCAAGAGCGATATCCACGTCAAAACTCTCCTCGAGATCAGCATCGTGAAATTTGCCCGAGTGACGAGAGTGTTTCATGATTCGATTGGTGGCAATCTCCGGCACGTTGAACCGTAGACCAAAGGAGATGTCCTCGGTGGAGTCCCACAACACCATCAGTCCACGATCGTTTGAGCTTAGCTTGTAGTCGATCAGTTTGTCGTCCATGTCGGTGAAGTGCGTGTCCAGACTTAACAATGCTCGATCCTCGAAATTCCTATTGTTCAGTTGACCATAGTAGGGATCTTTGAGGTCCGCTTCCGGTTCGTTCAGAACTGCACAATAAAGTAAGGTTAGAGTTAAAACCATGAAACTGTGAGATTACGAGTAAACAGTTGCATGATCAAGATCTAAACAAAGTGTATACGAAAATTGATTTTTAGTGTTTATTTTATTATCTTTCAATAAAATTCTATCATTGTTTTACGTAAATAAACTTTTTAAAATATTTTTAAAAAATTCTTTTTTTCTTCATTTATAACAAAAAAATGCGGATCAATCCTTAATAAAATACTAAAAAATTGTAAACTTAAAAGCATAATTTATATATTTTGATAATTAATTGATTAAAAATATCAAGTTTTTCATTAAAGTAAATATGACGACATTACGACATTTATGAATACATTTATACTTTTGACCGAAAATTTTATTTTTCAAAGATAATTTTTCTCTCAAAGTTAATCTAGCTTACACACAGCGAACGGTTGGCTAGTATTTTTGTAAAGGGGACTAAATTTTAACAAAATTAAATTTTATTTTTGCAATAAATCTAAAATTAGCCAAGTTTGGGCTAATATTTAAGCCAGTTTAGAAATCACTGGGCAGTTTTGGTCAAAATTTACTACTTTTTGCAGTGTGGTTGGTATTATTGAAAACCTCGAATAATAGATTTTCGAATAATATATGTTTTCACATTTCAAAATCTGAGTATTTCGGGGTGGAGAACGTTTTTATGGAGAACTCAATGTGTTTGTTTGTTGTTGTTGTTGCAAAGTCAATTAGTGAAGAGATAAGACTTACCAAGATGAAAGCAAACCCTGAGTGGTTCATCTCGATAGAGGTGGAATTTATGTAGAAGCACCTTGTGTGTCTCACCACGGACAATCATGGCGGGAAATTGTTGACCTTTGATGTGCTGCCGCGTGCTGTCCGACTGAGGTGCCACCAGTACAACCGAGATGATTGAATTGTACAGATTCGGGTTAGGGTCAATGATCTCCAACGGATCCGGTGAGACACTGTTGAGAATGCCGATCAGTGGCGAGCGAAAGTTGGGACACTTGATGTCGTTTAGGCCCCGACTGATGGGTAACTCGTTCCACGCTTGTGGAGTGTAGTCGCAGAGTTGGGGCATCACTTGGAGCAGAGTGGTGCTGCCAAACCCGAAACAGGCCAACTAGATTTGAGGGGGTATGAGAATCAGTCAGTAGAAGTCAATGTTTCTCTTTAGGCTGTCGAATTTTTTTTTGCATAACCCTTCAAATTATGATAATTTGAGTTTGACCACAGTGCTTTAAAGCCGGTTTTCTTGTAAAAAAAACGACGGCAAAGTCGCCGAGGTCAAACTCGAGTTATCATAATTCGAAGGGTTAAGCAAAAAAAATTCGAATCAAATCGAGCGAAAATTGGGAAAGTTCGAATTCCGAATCAAATTGACGGAGAATTCGAAAATTTATGTCCAAATTCGAACCGAATCGAAATCAAATTCGAATAATAACACAGAAAGTTAGATTCGAATCGGTAAAGGATTCGAATCACGACAACAAAAGTTGGATTCGAATCGGTTAAGCACAGTGGAAGTAGCGTAACTCTCACAGTACAAAAACGTGGGTGGCAGAATACCGAAAAATGACAGAGAACAGAGAACATAGAAAACAACGACCATATTATTTTCATTAATATATAGGAGAATTGCAAAATGTCATTCTATGAAAGTGCTTTGAGCTAGACAGTCGGACGAAATGCTTATATTAGAGCTCGCAGGAAAAACCAATCTTATGTATTTACATAAGAGAATTTGGAAAAATTTTCTTCTAAAAAGCACTATCAAATTGAGTGGTTTTTCGGAAATTTTCTTAGGATTGTTTTTTTTCTGAATACCCTACTTACATCAATGGTGCAGCAGTCGATGAGGTGGCACTCGACATAGCCACCCTTGCTGGGAAGATCAGCCCACACCTCGAGGATGAGTCGCATGGGAACGTGCCGAACCACGGCCAGCTTGGAGGTCACCTCGTGGCCAAACTGCATCGAAGAGCCGTGAATTCGGAAGTGAAAGGAGAACTTGCGCGAACACTCGGGACTCATGTCCGACCAGACCATCTCGACACTGGCAGGATCCACCGTGTCCACCGCTGTGGAACTGGTTGCCGTCAACAGTTCACACTGGTGCTCCGACTTGAACTGGCTCAACAGTTTGTCTCGTTTGATGTGCATGGCCTTGTCCACGAAATCTGGGAAGAGCAACAAATTCATGTTATTTTTGGGTTACCAGCAAAGTGACATTCTATCTATACAAAATTGCAATTCTCAAGTACTGCATTTTTTGTACTACATTAAATACACTCTAAATAAGCCGGCCTGAGTGCACGCTTAGTGTAGGGATCGCAGGAAAAGCCAACCCTGTGTATTTAAATAGAAAAGTTTTTTGCTAAAAAGCACTATCAAAGTAACGTTTTTCTAAAAACTTTCTTTTAAGATTGGCTTTTCCTGCGATTTTTATTTTCTTTTTATTATTAGTTACTTTTATTTTATTTGGATACTCAAAATATTGTCAATATATATAGAGTTTGCCCTCAAACTTACGCGTTGTGGCAAAGGCAAACGCGTAAGTTTCAGGGTTTACTGTATTTAGCCTTATTTTACACAGTAGAAACTAGTGGTGTTAATTGAAAGTACTACATTGCTTACACTGTTAAAAAAATAATTTCCAGTTATAATCCAACATTAAAAACGTTTCTGGTTATAACTCGACAAGTCTTTGCAATAGACTTTCAATTTAAACATGTAAGTTTATAAGCAGACATTTTGAAAAAGCAACGCTTACGAGCTGAATTTTTTTAAAAAAATGTAGAGTTATAAGACAACTTTTCTTAAATTGCCACCTTAAAAACTGGTATTTTTGAAATTGTAACTATACTAACCAACTGTGAGTTTGGTGTAGACTTTAGGCAAGTTGCAGAGATAACGCATGACGGAGCGATTGAGAGAGGACCGAATGGCGTAGACCTTGCCAACCTTAGCCACCAGGAACCTGTAAGATGGATCTTCTTTCCAGCACATCATCGGACAGTCGGTGATGTACTTGAACCTGTATTGTGATTTGTGGAGATCATACTGCAACCAAAACAAAAACAAAAAAACATTATTAAAATAAGACATAAACATTTAAGTAAAACATGAAAAACTGTATTCGATCTTGAAACTTCATTTTTATTGTTTATTCAAATAAAAACTCAAACATTTCTTGATAGTTTTTGAATTTAATTTTAATATAATTGACCAAAACAATAACAATAACACAAAAGACAAACTTAAGTTTTATTTTTTTTAAATAATAAAAAGAAATGCATAAAGTTAGATTTTATTAGACTATAGATACGTTGATTATTCAAAATCAAAATTATTTAAAAAAATCTCTCAATAAACGTACATTGTTGGATACGTTGGAGCCGGCCGGTCCAAAGTCAATAACGTTGATTCCATCCAGATCATGATCGATCTCTTCCTCATCATCGCTCCCTCTGGTTCCATGGTGATGGCGACCTCTTTCCTCGCCACCACCTCGAGTTCGTCGTTTTCTTCGTGAACCTTCCGAAACTCGTGACATATTGCCGACAATAATATAAAGCAACAATGAAAATCCAAACGTCGAGAGTGTGATTGAGAGAGAAAAAGTCAAGAATGAAACAAATAAAAAGAACTAAACCAAACAAGAAACAGAAGATTCCGGAGTCGAGAGTGTGATGGAGAAAGTCGAGAATGAAGCAAATAAAGAGAATTAGATCAAGAAATCAGAATGAAAGGAGGAGAGAGAGCAGAAACAGACAACAAAACCAGCCAAACATCACACAATCCCATATTATTTCCAGTAACAAGCACCTAAACCCTCACATCACAGTGGTATCCTCACTGTTGCGCACGCGCATTACCACCCCAAAATGTACAGTGGAAGGTAGCGCTTCTTTGGCAGTGTTTTGGTTGTACTGTGTGTGAATGAAACTAGTCGCGCGCGCATGCCGTCTTCGGGTTTTTGGCGGCTCAATTGATACGGCTATTTCTACTTTTTATTTTATAATCGAAAATCTTCTTAATAATCCATAAATCATGCTATATTTTCTGGTTTCTTTTTTTATATTTAGTAATTTTATATAAAAATGTTTGTCCTTAAAAAATTCTTCACTTTTATTTATTTTTTAATTGAAAAATTTTTTATTGCTTTCGGCAAGTCATGTCAAAATAGCCGCTTATATTCAAAAATTTGAATCAAAATAAATAATATAGCCCTTTATCCTTGCCGTCTCTTCTCACAATATGCAATGCTTAATTTGGTTTAAAGTATAACTTTGATAGCTGAAAAAAATCTAATTGGAAATTCTGAATTTTTGTGTAATTATAAGGACCTTTTGTTTATAAAAATATTTTTGTTGTTTTCTGTGAAAGTTTGTAACTCAGGTAAATAGTTGTAGAGCAAAGCAAGTAAAAATTCACTTAAAAATGTGATAAAATAATTACTTAAAAAAGTAATTATTAACTAACTAAATAAAAATAACAGTTGCCCAAGTTATTAACAGATTGTTATAATTGCCATCATGATAAAATATTTAATAAAAAGAGTACGAAAAAAATCTAAGTATTTAAATATTTAATTAATAAATACTACAAATAATAAGTATAATAGAGGCTAATTTATGTTTAAAAATATCTACAAAAAACAATAAAATACAATTAAACTCAAAAACAGCTGTTTTGTTTTGCATTGTTTTGGTTTTGGTTGCCCTACACCTATTTCTACCCTATCAACCTTCAAAAACATGCTAAAATACGCCGATTTCCACCCAACCTCCACTTTTGCACTTGTCTGCAGTTTCAGGTGAATATTGGAAATGAAAACAGGCGCATGCGCGGTGGGAGGCAAATTCGGTGGGTTCAATTCGGTTGCATGTGTGCGTGTGTTCTCGACAACAACGACGACACGACGTCTGCATCATCATTATCATCATTTCTCTCTCTCTCTCTCCCTCTCTCTCTCTCTCTCTCTCCAACCGTCATTTCATCATCACTACTACTACTGTATCCGGAGTGACGATGATCGATTTTAAAATTGATCCTCAAACTCGAACGATTGATACAAATCTATCATCATGTAGAGGTATGCAAAGAATTTTGTCATATTGACCTTTTGGATGTTATTATATAAAAAATAAAATATGTGGCGATAGATTTATTTTATTTTATTTTTATTAATATATTATGCGTCATATCTTTACACTAAAAAATTATTGTTCTTTTGAAATTTATTTTTGCGAAATATTTCAGCATGCATTTTTTTATATATTCATGACGAATCTGATTGATTTGTTTTTGTTTTATTATTTTTGTCATGACAGATCAACTTTGGATGACACAAGTGCATCATCATTGAGATTAACTCAATCACTGATCTCTCTCTCTCTCTCTCTCTCTCTCTCACTTGGCAACCTATCACCTATCATTATTAATATATACTACTTGTTTATCACCAACAAAAATGAAATAGTGATAATTTTTTGATCTTGAACTTGATCTACAATTGATTGATTATGTGATTTTATTATATCAACAACACATCATTATATATTTTAATATATTATCAGCACTGTCTTTATTGAGGCATAATTATCTAAGTATTTCTTCAATTTATTTGTTTGTTTGTTTTTTGTGTGCCAAAGAGAAACGTTTTTTTATGTGAAGCTTTAAATTATTCATTTTGATCTCAATTTTTTTCCTGATATATTTGTTTTATGGCATAATTCGATATATTTATTTTATTGTTTAATACTCATTATCTCACGTTTTTTGGGGTGTTTATTTTATATAAACACAATCAAGATTAGAAGAAATTCTCTAATCTCTCTCTCTCTCTCTTTCACTTTCACTTTTTTATTTGAAGCTACGTCTGACTCTGTGTGTCTATAATCATCAGTTGTACTTTGTGTCTGTCGGTTTCGGTGTAATATAAAACCCACTCTACCAGATTTTGGTTGGGTGTGTGTGTGTCGGTGTCTGTGGGGAAATCTCATTTCACTCGACACGCTACAACTACAGTGGTTGATCACTCTTTCTCTCTCTCTCTCTCTCTCTCTCTCTCTCTCTCTCTCTCTCTCTCTCTCTCTCAAATTTGAGGTAAGAACTATAAAATAACATATTTTACTTTAAAAATTCTAACTTGATTTTTGTATTTTAATATTTTAGTTTTTGTTGACATACTGACAATTCATCTAAAATCAATGATCCAGTGATTGATTGATTAATTGGATCAAATCCGAATGAAAATTTTGTTTTTTTGAAAATTGAAACCTTGTTTTGCATAATAATCATCCAAGAAGATTTTTGTTTTATTTTTTATTTCAATATATACGATTAAAGTGTGTTTTCTTATTTATATATATTTATATAATTAAAAAATTTTAATTTTATTTTTTTAATATTTTAGTTTTTGTGGACATATTGACAATTCATCAAAAATCAATGATTCAGTGATTGATTGATTGATTGGATCAAACCCGATTTAGAAGTTTTTTATTTTGAAAATTGAAACCTTGTTGCATAATAATCACCAAAGATTTTTGTTTTATGTTATTTTACTTCAATATACGATCAAAGTGTGTTTGTTATTATATAATATATTATTATCTGTGTTGATATCATCTCACGTGTAATATAACACCTTTGAAGTGTTATTTTTTTCTATTTGATCATCATCATTATTCCGATCACGTGTCTTTCTTCTTATTCTTCTTATATTATAACTCGTTCTTATGCAACTAGAATATAATTTGTTGAACCTGTATCTGTTACGGTTATTAATTTATATTATTATTAAAATTCATCTCACATCAAACTTTATAGTCACATCGATATTATCTCTCTTTTGTTTATTATATTTTAATTAATTTTTTATTTATATAATTTACGCATAAAAATTAATTAATTATATTAAAAATATTAATATATTTGTATTTTAATAATAATATTTTATTTAACACTTGAGGTATTTGATTGTTATTCTGTGCTTTCATCTCTTCTTTATAACTTCAACACACATCATTGATGGACAATTTTTAGGTACAAAAAACTATCTTCGTCATCATCTGCATGATTGCACTAACCATCAATTCATAGTTATTAATAATAATAATAATTGTTAATATTCACTCTTTCTCTCTCGATGAATACATCTAAATGTTCTTGAATATAATTATATAATTAAAAATACTCATTCTATCCCAAAGAAAGAAGTCTTCTTTGTCATCATCATAATTATATATTCTTTCTAGTGTGTGAATGTTTATGCAATCTCTCTCTCTCTCTCTCTCTCTCTAACTTTGTGTCAGTGGTGAATCGGCACATCTTGACATTGCATCCTAATCAGCATAGTCATTATTATCATCATCATCTTTGAGGTAAGTTTGTGTGTAAACATAATCACACTTCAACACCTTTAGAGAAATTCGATACATATTGAAACTGGTGAATGGTTTTTAATTATAGGAAAAATATACCAGTTGTTGGATTACAAGGAAATTTTTCACACAGATTTATTTTTATTCTGGTATCATATTTCTGAAGACTGAGATAGTAAAAATTTTGGATACTAACCGGATTATAGGCCCTGGATCACTCAAAGTTTTTCCCCTCACTTTGAGAGAGTCATAAAGTCATAAACACTGTGTTTTGAATGGGTCAAATGTTAATTAATTAATTGTTGATTAATTTATAATACTAATAAAATAAAAAAGTCTAACTACCCTTGTTCCAGAGTTCCAAAACAAAAGGAAATTTTGTCGATTTTTTTTGTGCCAAAATTTCTCATTTTCAACCCACGCTTTCAACAGTATGATGATACTTTTTCACACTCACAAATATTTCAGCACATTTTGGGAGTTCACTCTCACATTTATAATAATAATAATAATATTTAATTTAAATAAAGTCACATGTTCAAACTATATATGGAATTCATAAATCATGTGAAATTAAGCAACAACTACAACAAAACCGAGTGAAATCAAATCAATTTGCTTTGATTGAACGATTATGTGATGGTGAGTGATGAGGGAAATGATTTTCATATTTGGAAATTTTTGTTTTCCTATGTTCAATTTTCTGTAATTTTTAATTTTTTGCCACACTTTTGTACTGTGAGAGTTACGCTACTTACACTGTACTTAATCGATTCGAATTTAACTTTCGTGATTATGATTCGAATTCATAACTTATTCGAATCTAACTTTGTTTTATGATTTAAATTTTATTTTGATTTCAATTTGATTCGATTTTTTTTGCATAACCCTTCGAATTATTATAAGTCGATTTTGATTTTGGCGACTTTACAAAAAGGCAAACGGCGTTTTAGCGCCGACTTTTTTTATAAATAAAAAAGGAACAAAACCTCAATGTGTGTTTGTATAAGTTTCTTTTATTTAATTTTATTCTTGTTATTATTGCGGCTAATGTCTTGCGATGTGTCAAGTTGTTTGTCTCTCTCTCTCTCTCCCCGTTAATAGTAGGTTTTGCCGGGTTTCTCGGTCTGGCATCTTTCTCTCTTTTCCCACTTACAAGTGATGGGGGTGACCTACAAAATTCGATCTACATTGGTTAGTTATGGCTGCTGGCTGTGCCTTGCGTCTCTGTCTCTTCTCTTTTAGCGCTTTTTGATCTATAAATATCGAATTGAAGATAAAGAGAGAGAGAGAGAGAGAGAGACTGGGTGCCGGTGCCAGCACCCAAAGTGTACCACCATCACACATCACATTATATTCCACTGAACATGTCTGCAAAAACGTCTCTCATCAATTGGTTGATCGATATATAAACAATAGATTGTGGGTTTACGAGGTTAGTGGGGGAGTGAGAGAGAGTGGGAGAGAGAGAAAGAAAGAAAGGGAGAGAGAGAGACAGTGGGAGAGAGAGAAATGGTGATTTTGACAGAGAAAACCAGCTGTCGCGCACGTGGGTCTTGTTTTGGCCTACCGCCTTCTTTTCTCATTTTCTCTCTCCCACTCTCTTTTTCACTCTTTCTTTCTCTCTCTCTCTCTCTGTGTTTCTCTCTCTCTCTCCGTCTCTCTCTCTTTTTCTCTCTTTCTCTCTTCCTCTCTCTCTCTCTCTCTCTCTCTCTCTCTCTCTCTCTCTCTGTCTCTCTCTCTCTCTCTCTCTCTCTCTCTCCCTCTCTCTCTCTCCCTCTCTCTCTCTCTCTCTCTCTCTCTCTCTCT
>WURS02003612.1:0-12705 GCA_011762765.2 Rhinocypha anisoptera
CATTTCGCACCTCTTCCAGTCATAGAAAAACCCAATCTGGACAAACACAACACCCATGCCCTGGGCGGGATTCGAACACTCGACCTTCGGGTTAGCCGGCGAGCACGCTACCCACCAGGCTAACCCGGTCGGCTTCTCCAGTTCGAGTGATCCGTGGGGCCAGATGACGAGCGTGTCATCAACGTATCTCAACCAAACGGTTGGTTTTTTGTCCCATTTTTCCAGTGCCTTTTTCTTAAACATCTCCATGTATAAATTTGCCACCACCGACGACAGAGGTGGGCCCATCGCCGACCCTTCTGTCTGCTCGTAATAATTCCCATTCCAGAGGAAGTAAGAGTTCCGCAGGCAGTGCTCCACTAGTTTGGGAAAGTCCTTTGGGATCCCGGATGATGTAAGTTCCCTGACGATCTCCACAGCATCCCCGATTGGTACGTTGGTGAAGACGGAATTGACGTTGAAGCTGACCATTATGTCATTCTGGTTGATCTTAACGCCCTTCAGAACGTCAATGAAGTGCTTTGAGTTTTTTACGTAGGATGATTTTTCCCCACATGGGCCTGTAGAAACTGAGCCAAGTATTTGGAAAGTCTATAGGTGGGGGCGTCGATTTGACTCACTAAAGGCCTGAGCGGTGTCTCTTCTATGTGGATCTTTGGCAACCCGTATAGTCGTGGTGGTTTGGCGGCAGACGGTAAGAGGCCTCGTTGTTCCTCTATCGGAATGGACGACTCCTTAATGACGGCCCGTGTTTTATGTTCCATTTTTGCAGTTGGATCGGTTTTCAATTTTCTGTAGGTCGGTTCCTCGAAAATCTTGGAGATATTTTCCTCGTATTCCTCTCTCGATATCAAAACGGCTGCGTTGCCCTTGTCCTTTTAAGGTAATATTAGTATGTTCTCATTGTTTCGAAGTTCCATTCAAGGCTTTCCTTTCCGCTGCTGTTGTGTTGGGCTTAGGTGGCCTTGCGTTGCGGAGAATTCGTCCCACGTCTTCCCTTATTTCATCTGCGTCTCCTTTGGGAAGCCTTCAAATAGCGGATTCCACTTCCACGATGATCCTTTCCTTTGGTATTTCTTTGGGAGCCAAGGCAAAATTTAATCTCTTAGTTTGCACGCATACGCATGCATGGATACTTCTTAACGCATAGTGTAACGAAAATTACAAACTGGAACTCATCTTTGGAGATGAAATCACCGACTTCAGACAGCGACATGACATTCCTTTCTGAGAAAAGAAGGAAGAGAAAAGTATATCTTCTAAGTGTTCTAAGTTTCTAAGTTTGTTTCAATTCGTTCGTAGTTGGTCAGTAATAGAGATATGAAAATACAAAAAATATGTGTTACAATCTTCAGTCATCCTGTACTTTGTCGAAGGTCTTGAAATAGAAGCCGGATTTGACGGAAATTTCATATGCCTATGCATATGTTTTGGACGAATGATGTCATGCATTAAAATTTCACCCGTCGATAGCAGCACTGGTTTCACTGCTCTTACGATTACTAACACACACGGATTCGGCATTGAACAGAATAGACACGGATATATATTTCATGCGGGGGCTTCCCCTTCCTTTCTATTCCATGTGTGCCCGGTCGAGACTAGATCGTATTTTACTACCGACTGCCCGGCAATTCAAGGGTCGGGTGTGATTCTTGAATCCTGACTGACGGAAAAGGGTGTTGTGTTTCGTCAAATTACTAATTTAATGGATAAACGACATCAACAAGGTCATTATGGCGAAAATTGATATCGTGTTTCCGGAAAACGATAAACATAACGACGCCATTTTGTATGCTCACTTAGAGAGAGAGAGAGCACTTGAGACATTTGCATTTTCACTTGTCTGGCTTTCGTTTTAATTTCTTTATCTACATCTAAGCATTACCCTGCAAGCAGCCACATGGTCGTGGTAGGGGGTGAGCCACCACCAAACATTCACATGCACTCCCTAGTGCAATGTTAAAAAACACATTGCGCTCAGAATGAAGCGATCCGCATGCAAATTAAAATAAAATAGTAGAAATTTCATCCACAACATGCGGGACAATGTTAGACTTCTGAATACAAATTGACTGACTATCCCATCTTACACTGTGAATAAATCGCTGTTATCAATAACAAAACTGCATATAAGATTCGTAAAAAATCGTTTTTCTTTCGAATAAAGCTGCAAAATTATAGTTTATAGGAATATGATATCACTATCGCTTATTCCATGTTTATAATCGGTAGGGCGTAAGGTTTTTTAAAGATATGGGTTACGAAGACCAAATATAAAGTAAAAAAGATCGAAGGTAGCCACATTTTTTGGGAGAATTCAGAGAATCAAAAAGATATTCCATGAAAGATGAAATCTTTAATCTTGCCTTCATTTTAATATGCACTTCCTCATTAAGGAGAGATGAACGTATCAGTCACTACATTTTTTATTTTTTTTTCTCGGAATTATATCAGAAATATAGACCGAATTCAAATTAATAATTATGCTGTTGTGTTTGCCATAGAATCAATTTGTATAACTGTAGAGATTACGGTCAATAATTCAGCACTGACCCTTTACGATATCTTTATTTCTATCTTCTCCTAGTGTATTTGTGGAAATACATCTCACCAAACTTTTATTTTGTCACCTCTAATTAAATGAATCATAAATTGTGTCGTAATTCGTTTCTCATTCGTCCGTCAATTTTAAATGATGTGAAATGAGAGTGAAATGTGAAGAGGACGAGAAGAGTGAAATGGAGAGAGATGTGAAGAGAAATTAGATGCTGACATTAATAATTTTCCGGTGAGGGAGTCGCTATGTGATGACCTGCGATTTTCCTCACGCGCACCTTCGCAAGACCACCACCAAATTTCTATCGCACCCTGCGCGTACAAATAACACGCTAACCCAAAAGTATAAAATCTGTCAAATATCCCATCTCGTTTTTGTGTTTAAAGTGGCGTATACACATTTATGAATAATCTATTTACTAGAATGATGGTTTTTTTTTAAAATAACTCTTATATTTCCACATTTCTCTTTTGTGGAAATAAAAGAGTTATTTTTAAAAAAAAACATCATTCTATCATGGTTTTCCACCAAGTGACGGCCTCCACAGTGAACTTTGATCTATTTACTAATTATACACTACAAATCAACTATTTCCAGCAGAAAATTCAACAAGAGAGTCAGCAAAAATGAAATATTGACAATTTAATGCTATCATTCAAGTTTTGTCTTCGAAGTAAAAGAATTGACTAAGACTAAAACAAAAAAAGTGTAATTAATTATCTATTATAAAAACATTACGAAAAAAATTTCATAATAAAACATAAAAAATAACAAATTATAAGCTTAAAGTTTTTTAATTAACACCAAGTATTCCCTTTGAAACTATTTTTCGAAAAAAAACATCGTCGGCACACCGTAATTTACCGATAATATGGACCTAGTAATATATTTATACTAACATCACTCCAATTTGCATATTGTACTTGAAAAAATTTGCAAATATTTATAGAGACGGTCACTTTTGATTTCTTGATCGGTCGAACTTAAATGAGAATATTGCCTTGTTAATTTAATGTAACGAGGCTCTCGAGAATGAACGTTAAATACTCAATCATTAGCCAAATTCCACTTTATTTTTCCAGTTGGAGAAATTTCTTACCATATACAGACAAGTATAAACAGGTTTCCTAATCACATATCAGCGTGCATCAGCGAAATAATGGATACATACACATTTTTATTGGATGAGGTTTGACGAAAGTTGGAAGAGAGGAAAAAAACTTCTGTTTTGATTCAAATTCACTACGGCCGATTAAAACAAAAAGAAAGCATCAGGGAGAGGCATTTGTGGGATTGAAAAGTATTTTTGTCTTTGTTCTACTGTCATTAAGTGCAATAAATGTGACAAGAGTATGATAATTATTTAGGAAGGGTAGCACAGTCTCTTTTTATTTTATTGCATGTTTCCACTTCTACTTCCAAGCATCACCCTGCAAACCGCCGCAATGGGGCGTGTGGCAGGGGGTGAGCCACTATCAAAAATTCACATTAACTCTCAAGTGCACATGCTAAGAAACACATTGCACTCAGAATGAAGCAACCCCGCATGCAAAATAAAATATCGGAACATCATCCACAACATGCGGGACAATGTTAGACTTATGAATACAAATCGTTTAACAATAAATATACATATCATGCGGAAAAAAGTAAAATAACTTTTAATATATAATAAGGGAAACGAGAGAAAACTTGCTGGGAGAAAATAAAATATAAACACTATTCTTCCTAAGGATCCCTAGGACCTAGTTTGTTCTGATCTCTAATGGTTCGGGGGAAAAATTAAAGTTTAAATCTATTTGTTCTACAAACTATCTCCCTGATTTCCTGGAGTGATCTGATCTACCATAGTATGACGGGGCTTTCAATATATATTTAACCTCCACATTGAAGTAATATGCTTCAAATTTTGTAATAAACTAAAAATATATTTCAGCCTACGATAGGTTAATTTGCACTAACCGTCAAAAAATACTTTACGACTCCTTATTCTCCTCTCCATGTTGGCCCGTTAGAATGTCCTTCTTAGCACATGCAGAAACGGTAACAACAAACCTAAGTATTCGAATCACTTCTTTCTGTATAACGTCACAGCCTCTTTTGTCTTCTCTTTTTGCTTTCATTAATGACCATCTCATCGTAATCATTCACCGTGAAGACAGGAAGGACCTTGGACAGAATTATCTGTCATATGGTAGTCAACAGTGCAAAAATGAAAAGGGATAGAATGAATTAAAAGTTTTGTTTTCTACACTTAGGTTTATCTAAAACATACCTTAAGGAGACATGTGGTGATGGGGCCATAGATGTGTCGAAAGTGCATTCATGGATGAGACAGTTTAAAGAAGGCAGAACAGATTGTGACAACGAACCAAAACAATCTCGGCCTCGCACACCTACAGCGTCACAGCGATTTTCCAGTGGTCAAAACAGACTCTTGAAGAAGCCTTCATAGCCATAAAATCTTGGCGTCTACGTTGCGAAAAATGTGTACGGCTGCAGGGAGATTACGTCGAGAAGTAACACATGTTTGATTGTTTTTTAGTTGAATAATTAGTTAGAAAAAAAATCGGAGGTCTTATAACTTGAATGCACTTCGTAAGTTAAGAATGCCCTCATGTGTTTTTCTGCTTCCCCTCGAGAGTACAAACTGGCCCACGCAAAAATACTCCTTCCCTTCATTTTTCCTATTCCTTGGTAAATTACCTTTGTCGAAGTAGTCTTCAAACTAATCTCGCGATAGTCTGTGCAAGTGTCTGCCATTTACTTTTTTGAACGTGGAAGGCGATTAGTGTTTCCGGGTGAGAATTCCTTATCTTATCGGTAATTTTCACCATATATCGTTCCAGAATCAATGACAAAGTGGTCAGTAAATCGCCCTTTCTCTGTACACAGTAATTCCCGCAATAATAGCGAATGAGATCACAGGTATTTGCTGTTTAGAGGCCCAAGGGAATTCTTCATAAAGTTTTTTGCAGTTCTTAATTTCCCATGCTGCCTCCGTAGAGAAGTCATGGGCTTTAACTTGAAATAGGAACTTAGTAAGATTTCATTTGAACACTGGCAAAAGTATCGTCCATTACGAGAATGAATATGATGTCTTTATGTACCTGAAGGCAAATACTTAAATGTCTATTCATATTTTTTGTACTCTTGATTGTTTGACTCATGGTTTCTTTTTTAATAAAGATATTTCAATCCGACCAGGTTATGAAAAATATTTTTTTGTATTTCCTTTTTTGCAAAAATCCTTTTGTTGCCGAGGTGTGTAATTAAACGTGTAATTAATAGTTTATTGAAAGATCCACTGGAAAATCCGCCTATAAAATCCAAATGCAAAATCGGCGATTTCCATAACCTGCGATGGAATTCCACTAAGTATCGTTCATCTGTTCTGTGTATTTAATAATTGTGAAAAAACGGGTTTGACATTTTTAAACCTCGCGTATAAAATTTCAATTGAATTTTTTTTCTCAAAAAACTACCAATGGGCTTTTACCCGCGTTTGAAACCCAAATGGGGGCTCCTCGTGCGTTTCGTTTGGTCGGGCCTCCACAAGAAAATGACCGTTGCCATCCACAGAAATGACACCCACTAACTTTTTCGTAAACACCGCTGGATTAATTTAATCAAACTGTAGCTCATCTTGAAAAAAGTCAATGTATTCCATCACTGTACTATTGTCCACTAGTCCAGACTATGCGATGGCTGCTCCAGACTCAGATATCGCATTGGCTCTTGTTAGCAACACACTCACAATCGATCAGATAGATCACAACACACTCGGTACTGTTTTCCGCAGAAATAGACCATTCGTCACAGAATTCTTATATCAGGTTATCTTTTTCGCCCAATTCAAAAACAGCAGTTTCAATCATCAACAAAAATCAAAATTTTTGAAGAAATAGGTGAATCATTGATATTTCCTGGGGTATACGATTTCCCGATCTCGAGAGGCGAAGGTTCCAACATATCGGACGTATTGGACATGCCAGGGACGTTCATGTCTTTCTCAGGGTCCGCTGTTATTTATTTCCTTGTAAGCAAATCGTATTTATTGTTAAAGAGCCCAACAATACCTCTAACTAATAGCAACAACGACAATAAGTAACAATTGATTATAATTGACGGAGGAGAAAATAGAGGCGAAACGGGAGAGTGATAAATGGGTTCCCCGTGAATTAAAAAAACACCGCTGATGACCCATTAGTGCCGCTAAAGGGATGTTGAAAGGATAACGGGCCCGTAAACAGAATTGACCAATTCTGCATTAAGTTCTTATGTAAATTAAATAACTGATGTGTTTAAACTCATAATAACTTTATTGTAAGATTATATATAACTTTTTGCATCAGCCAAAAAGAAGAGAAAATAAGAGGTGTTGCTAATGACATTATAAAAATTATACAAAGAGCATGGCACAAATATTCGGTTAATTACTTTTAGAAGCTCAAGAATTTATTTTAAATATATCAAAAAAGAGTAACAATAAATGAATTTTTAAATTTTAATTGTAAAATTTGTAAAAAGTCATGCGAAATTTCCCTCCTTTAAAATTTTTTAAAATACTTTATTAAGTCAATAAAAATATATTAAAATTTCTTCGTATTTATTTTTGTTTTTCGAGGTTGAACTTCAATGGAAATTTAAAATAATGGCAGATGAATTTGTTATTAAAGTTTAACCTTTTTATTTTTGCATTTCTTAAATATGGTCTTCTAATTTCATAGCGTATTCACCCAAAAACTAAAAAAATATTTTTTAAAGCTTTATAATATATTTAATCAACACTAGTTGAGATATTAGATCAGTAAATTCAAAAAAATAACAGTTGTAAGGACAGTTTATTGAATATTTATTTTTAATTTTTAGGTTTTAATCGTGATACTAAATGAAAATTCCACTCCAGTTTTCACAACAATATAAATAAGATTCTATGTGCTATTAATTTCATCATCCATCAGTCCTTGTCACATTTGAAATTAATTAGTAGCTAGTAGTAAAATATTTGTAGAATAGCTTTACTAAAAACTATAAAATATCGATAATATGTTACAAATTACCAATAATTTACAGACTAGCACTACAGTATCATTGATATAAAATATTATTATTATTATTGAAAGTTATTTACACAAAAACGATGGTAGCGGTCAAACGTATTCACATTTTTCTCGGGCAAGAATGAATCATTTATCGGACATCACAAAATTTTACCGGGTATTTAAAAAACTCATTTAGAAAAGTAACATCTCTATAAAATGCTTTCTAGAACAGTCACATTGGGCTTATTATATTTTATTTAACGCCTGTACATTCCACTGTTATTGACTATCCAATATTTTCTACAGTTACGTGAAAACATTCCAACTGTAAACGAATTCGAGAGTACTTTACCTCGTACTACCAGTTAAACTTATGGGGTTAGTATTCTACTCTACACCAGTCAACTACCTCCGTTAACCTTCAAAGTAAAAAAATTATCTTTTGCCTTCCCTGAAGCCCAATTCATCATATTCAGCTCTCCTCACATTTCCAAATTTCCAAAGCCTTTAATCTGTGTGAGTTGTCTGCTAAATCGGCTTCCTAAAAAAGAATTCTCCGCTCCTTATCAAAGTAATTAGTATAATTATGTTAATGATTTTACTTAATGAATCTAGTATTACCATATGGTGTCAAAACAGGTTTTCACAATTCAGGGACGACTGACGGCGCTATTTCCCCTTCTCATCATTACCCCTTTTGAAAATAATAACGGTCAATAAACCAAGTGTGCCTGATTTTCACAAATGGTGAAGGAAAACATTTTGATTATTCAGCATGAAAATGCCTACGGAAAGCATTCCCGTTCCCGGTCTGATTCTTCAGAAAAAGAAACGCTGAATTCCGTTTGAGGGACGTAGTCTACGGTTCTTGCCCGCTTTGGGCTTCACCAGGGTAAGTCAAGTGGCGTGACCGGGCTGGCACTATTTCCCATCGACCGGGCCATTTAGAGATGTGGAGAATCATAACAAGCCGGCCCAAACCGTTTTCCTTCGCTAGAACTTCCTTTCGAGGGAGAAAATCAGTTGTGTTTCCAAACGTTGCCCTAATCCCACCTCCCACGAAATTATAAATTCATATTAAAACCATGGGCATCTTCCTCCTATCCGAAGGTACGGTCAAGGCTAATGTTTAGAGATATATTTCGGGTGAAACCACAATGAACTCCACGGCCGACATTTTTATGGACTCTCACTACAAAATTTGCTACGTTTAAAAACAATTTACGAATCAATGTTTTCGAGTTTTGACGAAACATATGACGAGGGAAATAAGTGAGGCTTATTTATCGCAAGGGGAATCTTTCACATGGAAAATGAAATTTTACTCCCGTTTAAGAAGAAACATCGATAATAATTATTATAGCATGGTATAAAATTTTAGTGCCTGTGTTGTCATTTGGATGATTACTTACTAGAGTATTCCAAAATAGCCAACAAAAATGACACAAGCTAAATTTTTCTAAATATGGAGAAATAAATTAATGAAATGTAGTAAAAATATATTTTTCTTTTATCTTTACTCAGAGGTTAACTGATTTTGATTTCTCAATATTAATAATTTTATTTTGCATCGTATTTTTATGTATTATGACTTTTACGAATCTTATTATTCACATTATTTGAGAACAAGAATAATTCGAAAAATGGCAATTCGTGTTTTTAGTTTTACTTTATTCTCGCTCCAAGTGAGGAAAAAATAAGGATATTAGTGAACATTGTTAAGTATTTTATTTTCCTAGTCCCCCAACTGAATCTGATTACTAAATAGTTACGCCAAACCATTTCATACATTTATGATTAAATAAAAGGACTAACCAGCTGTTGTGCATCATATTTCAAATGGAATTTCTAATTATCACATTGTATTTTGCAGCCATGAATGAGATATATCTCAACCCTGAAAACAATAGAGCTCATGCTTCTTGTGGATGTCTCGTCAAGAATTAATTGTAAAGGACTGTTGCTTTTCTGTGAATCATTGACAATAGCAGTTTACCTCTGGATATCTAATGAACGAACAATAACCAAGTTAATCCTAAAATTAAAAATAAAGGTATGATTCTTAATAGAATATTCAATTTTAAAACCCGGCGCCTTATCTCCCTACCTAACCCAGTTGACGACGGGAAATATTGTCCTTGATAAATTTGTCTCGAAATTACGATGTTTACTTTAATAATATACCATTATTTTGCGTGAGTTACTCAGTTCATACAGGGAAAAGCCTAGTGACTGGATCGAGAGTAAGTATGGAGATGGAAATTAATACTTTCGCTACTGCGCGCCTTCGCATAGATTTGTTCTAGGTTCCAGGGTTCTCCCACCGTCAGAGTCGTGGAGACATACGGGTGGGTTCAAGCTCGCAAAGTTGTCCATCTCCTTGATCCCGATGTCCTGTCTTCAATTTCCATGGAAAATGGAATTTTGTTAATTGACCCATCTCAGTGAAATCTTCTCTGTATCATGGTAACATTTTTCAAGAAAAAAAAAATAAATGTTTTGTTTACTAAACTTATTTTAGAAATATGAATCCTACGTAAAATGTAGCTGGCGAAAGAATAGAGCACGCATGTGTTGGGAATAAAATGGTAATGAAAGAGGAAATCACAACAATTTGTTTACAAACACTTAATTCTCTATGGGCAGAATTTTTTTGATAACCAAAGAGGCTCTCAAAGGCAGCGATTCGGTCCCAATATAAATATTTCTTTTCATGTTTCGTCACCTTTTTATAATTTAATTTGCTTTATTTGCAAAAAATGACATGAAGATGAATTATTTAATTTCATCAATGGATTGATTTCCTCTTACTACATATTTTTGCTCAGTTACATTGTAAATAACATGTCGCATTCACTTTTGTGTACATCAATCACTCAGTGTTCAGCTCGAAAATTTATTTGGTTTTCATACCAAAGTATTTTATTCGTATTACCTTAGGAGCATAATTCGTAAACCTGAAAATTATCCTCATAAATATCCTCACTTCCGGTGTCGTTATTTTATCTCAGGTTCTCTATTGATGAGACATTTTCGATAGAAATCTTTTACGCATTCATTATTTTTAAATGAGTGATTTTAAAAATCCTATAATGCGCTTGTCACCAGGATATATTCAACTATGAATCTAATATTAATTAAGGTAACCGTGTCTTCCTGATTCTTTATCTGTGTTTTGAAACATTGACATCTCAAAATAGAAAATAAACCACCAGAAACACACCACTACTCCTTAAATCAACTAGAACTACCAGAGATGCATTAAATTCTCTACAAACTATTTATTAAAATATAAGTATCTCGAAAGGAAATGGTAATTCCAGGGGTGTAATTCCATAAGAAATGGTATCTCACAATATTAAAATATCCTCCAAATTTTGTAGCGGGATTATTAATTCAGGATGGGAATTTTGGACTAAATCTGCTGAGAAACGTTTTCAGGAAATCTTTGAGAGAAAATGTTTACACTTTGTATGTTTAGTGGAACATTTTTCTAGTAGTAGAAGCAGAGAGGTACATTACCTCGGAATATATTTATGTCGCGCCTAAGGGAATAGGCCATAGGCCTTCATAGCGATGGAAAAGAAAGGATTAGATGCAATGGAAAAGTGGTATATGAGAAGTAATATAAATAAAAATCCCGTAAACTAGTTACAGAGAGATTTTAATATGGGTGAATGAAGTAATCAAGTTAAAAATATTTTAAAAAAATGGAAATTTTTCAGGCAATAATTTGATAGTAGAGGGCCTAATATAAAGGAGGGAGACTGGTAAAAGTAATCAAGGTAAAAAAAAGAAAAAAAAGTAAAAGTAAAAGTTCAGTGTCAATGGTAAGTGACACGGAGGAGAAATATTGGATAGAGGAAACAATAGTTGACATCAGAAAAACAAGTAACTTATAAATTCATATGTTTTCTTAGAGAATCAATGAACTGAGGCTTATAAATTCATATGTTTTCTAAGAAAATCAATGAACTGAGGCTTTTGTTGGATCAAATGTGGGTTCATAATGGAGATAATGTTGAACGCTGGATTTGCTTTCTACTCACAGTTAAAGAATTCAATTCCTTGAAGCCTAAACCTATTCACCGACTGGGTCTTTAAGATTCACTAGATTAAGAATCTGTGTAATTGTCCACTTCCTAAGGATTAACCTTATGAATGGAATCCTTCAGCTATTTACTAGCATCAAAAATTAATTTAAGTGGAGGATTGCGATGGCCTGGAAAAGGAAACTCGACTCCTTGATAGCTCCCCGCCGAGGTTGAGGAAGTGTGCTGGAGAGGAAGTTAGTGGATGATATCGATGCATATTCATGCTCGTTGCGTGAAACATCAGAGAACTGAGCGATAGGGTTGACCCACTTAATTCCCAAAATAAATGAGCTCTCGTATCTGTGTTATCACACCTAAAATAACCAGAAATTAAATTTACCGCGATTAACCATTCGAACAGAAATACCCCATGTAATCGGAAAATAAATTCGACATTGCTAAGTATTTCGGCAGTATTTTGGCTCTAAAATTTTCATGGTCGTTGAAATACGTTATATGTAATGTAAATCTAAATACGCTTTGTCGTTTAGGTGAAGGATATCGATAAGGGCAAGGGATTCAATTTCTATGTTGTGTAAGGTTACGAAGGATTTTATTTATACTCTTATACATTTCGTTTATTTTTGGCCCTCTATTTATGAAAAATTAGATTAATTTGGTTATGTCGTGATTTATTTTTATTTCGTAGTTCGCAAACTGTGAATGATTAATTTTGTATTATTTTAATCCTCTGGTCGATATACTAACAAGAATACTCTGGTCGATGCACTAACAAGAATCCTCTGGTCGCTATACTACTAAATGGTCATGTAAGTCATTGCGATTACAATTGTAGCAGGGATATACGAGTTGATTGTTGGGTTTAAAGTTATTGAGTTATAATTCATGTATTATTATATCAGTTATATTGAGTTATCATTTATATATTAATTTTCTATTTTAAAAGTTCCTACACGATATAGTAATAATAAAGAGTGCTATAATGAGCCGCATTTTTTCATATATTATCGAAACGTACTCTATAATATATGTGCACGTATATATA
>WURS02003623.1:0-12704 GCA_011762765.2 Rhinocypha anisoptera
CCCCCCCCCCCTCCCCCGCCCCCCCCCCCCCACCCTTCTTGTTCTCAAATCCCCCCACAACCCGAGCAGGATGCTGTTTCTTTGACTTCTCCCCCCCCCCCCCCCCCCCCCCCGCAACATGAGACCTTCGAATCCTCCTCCTCTTCAGTGCCTTCCCCTCTATCTCCTTTTTCAAACATGGGACCACAGAAAAATGTTCTTCATTGTTTGAAGATGTTCTTGAACATTGAAAAGTGATGTAAATTTAATTGTAAATTGTTATAGACTATATTTCTTTATTCTGTCATGATAAAATTCCACCATGTCTCGCTTGATACCAGTAAATTTATAAGTGTACCATTTTGTGGTGAATTTATTCATTTGCTTTTCAGAGCTCCACCTATCATCGGATATTTGCCTTTTGAAGTGTTGGGCACTTCAGGATATGACTACTACCATGTTGATGATCTTGACCAAGTGGTCAGCTGCCACGAGAAATGTGAGTGTGTCAAAGAGTTTTCCTGGTGGAATATGTTTTGCTCTTAAGAATTTAAATTGTAGATGAATATAGGTAATCCTTTTTGATGAGGTTTTTAAAATATATTTTAACATTCTTGCGATACTTTTTATTTGAAGTGATAAGTTAATGTAATTTACTTGTGATACGTACCATTGAAATGTGAGAGCTTAACGCAATGGACAGTGATGTGAGACAAACCTGGTTTTTGTTTCAGAAGGTGCTTTCTTGTGCAAATTTTTTTGATTTTTTGCTTAAATGCATCAAAGAGTAAAGGATCTTTGAAAATTTCTCATGCACGGTGTATGAAGTCAGTACATTCCTGGCTTGACCATCACCCATATTGAATCCATAGTCATCTCCCTGCCACTCACCCACCCAAACAGCGCACCATGAACCCTCTGCCATCGTCCCCTCCCACACATGCCTAACCCCCTCTCCTTTTTCTCTACTTCCTCTCCCTCCACCCTCTTTTGACCCATCTGAACTTTTGCATCTTCTGCAAAGCTTGCTAATTCTACACCTGATTTGTGATGACACCATTTTAATGAAACAGGGGATAAATATGGAATAAAACACTGGGAAAAGTTACATTGCTTTTTATACAAGTAGTCATGAAGATTCCCAAAGTTGAGCTTGAAACTTAAACAGTTCATGATAAAAAAAAGGAGGTATCAATGCTCTCACAAATAATGCTTCAGTGTTTCAGTGGCCTTTCTGCCTTAATTGGATGGAGAATATTCACTATGTAGATATAAACATACAAATGCATATCAAAATTAATCATGAAGAGCATTAATGTGAAATAAGTAGTTTACTCAGCCAATAACTATTAATATTTGTGAAGAAAGAATGGATGTTTTCCCGGCCGAGTCGTCCGTCAAAACGTCGGCAGAAATGCAGAGAGTGACCAGGTGGAGAACCCGAATAGCCTTCACCAAAGTTATTCACCAATTCACCAAGTTCACCAATTAATATTAGTAATAAATTGTTGGTGGAAAAGGAGGTTAATCCACAGTAATATGTAAATACAATCCTCAGCATAAATGTGGTGCAACCCGAAACCTTTTTGTTAGTTGGAAAGTGTGCTACAAACTCCGCTAACCCAACCATCATGTATGCATGTGTATTTATTTATAAAAAAGAAAGTGCATAGTTGTTCTCAGTCATAAATAGGGACAAATTGTAGGAAATATTAAAGTACATTTGAAATTTTCCTGAAAGTGGTACTTTTAATTTTGCTGGATACAAGCCATTGTACATACACCTATTCTAAAAGTAACTGATTGCAATTACATATTATGGATCAAATTAATAATCTTGAATGTGATTATGATAGTTGTTCTGGTCCCTTTTTCTTAATTATTTAAATGCTTTCTTTTTGTGCAGTAATGCAGAAGGGTGAAGGAACATCGTGCTATTACCGTTTTCTCACCAAAGGACAACAGTGGATATGGCTGCAAACACACTTCTACATAACATATCATCAGTGGAACTCAAAGCCAGAGTTCATTGTGTGCACACACAGGCTTGTTAGGTAAGTATATTCAGTAATTAATCACAGCCTAGGTAGTGTTTAGTAATTCAGGAACAATTTTAAGGATGAGGGTGAACTAGAAATGAACCCTAACATGGAAAAGGTGTTGGTGATATAATTCAAATTATGAAAATAATATTAATGGCACAACAACTTCATAAAACAAATACAACAATGAAAGAAGGAAAACTTTGGTAATTATGGTAAATCTCAATTGTAATGCCTTTAATTCACCAAATCATATTACATGTGCTGTAAAAAATAACAAGATCCAAGCAAAGGACAATTTTAAAATCCAATAGAGAAATACCTAATTTCTAGGGACCTGTTGGCCCTTAAGTAATGGAAGAAGGAAGGGAGTTGGTGTTATCCATCATGATTGAGGATTATAGAAGAATTATTTTCACTCCTTTTTCGACCTTTCCCTCCTATCTAGGATTTCAAGATATGGAAACTCACTTGAGGAACAGTCTAATATACAGAGAAACTTAACATGTTACATACTAGTGCATTTAAATTCATTTTTAACTCTTTGTTCTAGCATGTATTGAATCCTCATTTTTAAACTTGCACCATGTTGGTAAAGCTGTTATAACTTAAGTGAAAGTGGACATTTTTTCATAGAATACAGAAAGAAATACAAATAGTTTCATTATACATATCTTCTTTGTGTAACAAATGCTTAGAACATATCTCCATTTGCCTAGAGGTGGAAAAATAAATAATGTGCTTCTTTCATTCAATGTCTCCATATATGAGGGCAAGATGGTGGTCACTCGTGTCTCTTGAGCAGTGATTTAGGTGATCCATTCCATGGCCATGCTGGAAAACTTTATCATGTTTCATAGTGGGTGTCCAAAAAACATTAAACATCCACATTTGTGAAGCCCATTCTTTCAAATGCTCAAGTAATAAATGTCGAAATAAAATGCTGTGTGGTTTGGTTATTTAAAAAAATCTATATAAAAGTTTTAAAGAGTTAAACACACATTAAACAAACAAATATCCAGTTCATCTTTGATTTGCATAAGTATATTATACATTGGAACATAGTTAGGGTACTAGACTGTCTCTCCCATTCTTATGCTTTGTGATGGCCATGCTAGGACTCTGAATTGTACTTATTAATCCATCCTTACTTCCAATTCATTCCACGCCCTCATCAACCTGAAGTGAGAAGGCGTACCCTTTTCAAAGTTACGAGTGTTGAAGGATGCCCTTTATTTGCTCTATTAGTTCCAATAACTCTCATTTAATGTATAAATACTGCCCACACTTTCTCCATCTCAGCTGGGATTATCAGGAGAAATGCATGAAGTGTGGAGGACATTACCTTGAAGGCGATAAATCTAATTAAGCTTTGCAAAAAATAAATGAAATCAATTGGATATAGTCTGATTTCCTTAAAAGAGAAACAATGAGGTAGTGATTCACTTCACTGAAAATTGAAATATCAATACTACTATCATTACTACTTGTGTCATTAATTTCCTTTTTTTGTCTTCATTCATGGCTTGTTTTTAAGCCAATAAATGGTGAAAAAATTAATTAGTCCCGGTGGAACCAGCCCCTTTTTCCTGTGCACTATAATGTACGATTTGTTCCACGTTCACTAATGCATCTTGCTCTAAAGGTATGCATGATTGATCTCATACTAACTTACTGTCTTACAGATGAGACTCCAGCCAAGAAGTATATGTATTAAAGCCTTACCTGTCTATGCTTGTGTGCTCCATTTCAATAGTTATGCAGATGTGCTGAAGCAGATGAAGAGAACTTCCCAGGTCAAGAGTAGGGGCATGGATGAGGATGTTGAGGGTGCACATCATGGCAGAGTGAATGTGAGAATGATGAAGGAGGAGGGGAAGGATGAGGAGGAGGAGGAGGTGGGAGGAGAGGAGGAGGAGGAGGAGGCGGGGGGGGAGGAAGAGGAGGAGGAGGAAGTGGAGGAGGAGGTGGGCTCGGTGGGTGGTGGTGGCGTTGGTGGGGGGCAGAATCGGTTGATCGGGAGTCACAAGGCAGGTGGTGGTGTGGATGCCATCAATAGCCAGGGGTTGGGGGGCAGGTCTTGCAGGGGTGGTGCCACGAATGACACCGAGGATGAAGAGGCTGATGCCGAGGGCAGTCCCAGTCTTCCAATGCCGTCTGTGTGGTCGTCCAAGACTTCATTAGAGCAGAGAGGTATGATTATATGTAATGTGGTGATTTGAGGCTGTGAGAAATGACCCCTCCTCACACTGACACTCGGCTGCTTTATTCCTGTCTCAGGATGCAGAAGTGTTTTACTGAAGTTTCTTTCTTCTCCCCCCTCTTTCCCTCTCCTTTCTACGAGTGCCCTTTGTGGCATTCTGCGCTCCCCTCCATTCTCAGGACGTGCACAAAGCATAGCAGCCATTTCCTTGAAATGCTTTCTGCTAATGTCTCCGACCCCAGTCTCTCTTCCTGATGACTTCAATCCTTATTTTGTCCCTTCTTGTTACATTATCTAAGCCTCTCAGGAATCTCATCGCTGCTGCTTGTAACCCTGCTTTACTTTTACTTTGTCCCTATCCATGTCTCTGATTCATACGTTAATATTGACTGGTAATATGTTTTACATGTGGATGAAAACTTCACAGGTTTTTAAAATTCGCTTCTAACATTTCACAATATATTATTGGCCAAATTCCATTGGTTAGCTATTTGGATTATTATATCCCTGTTGATGATGGTGGAGTCAGACATCGAAACGTTGGAAATGAATTTTAAAAACTCGACCTGGTGCCATGCCCAAGAAGATTACACCCTAAAGATTTGTCAGGAAAGCATTAGAACATATATAATGTTTTATTTATTTTTACCTTTTCTCCCTTTCCAATATTCCATTTCTATATGATATCTTTTACTATTTTTTAAAAATGTCCACTCTTCTCTATCCTTTACCCTGAAATTGAAATTATAAAAGGTTGAATCATATTTAGTTTCATAGTGAGGTTTTGTAATTGATAGCCCACTGATGAACATTTTATATGGCATTGCATATCATATTATCTTTTGGTAATATTACATCATTAATTATTCCTGCCTATTTCTCAATCATTTTGATTGTTGTAATAACATGTTGATCAGAATTGAAATCAAAAAGGTAATTTTAATGTGCAATTTATAGTCTTCATTACAGATTTTGATAACCAAATACAAGACTATGAAATACAGACAACTGAAATTACATGGGATTAAGACTTTTCTGTAATTATGTTACTTCACTCAATAGACATGAACTAATTGTCCTCCACTGTTTTAGCAAAATAGAACTACATATCACCAAATGTACACCACTGCATACAAATATCATTCATGTTAAATTTGTTGCAGTAACAAGGGACATAATTACTAATTGATGACTGAACTTTGACAATGAGCTTCTGTAATCCAAGGAAGAAGTAATTTCTTAGGCACTTTTTATACTTTAACGTTTGTATACCGTTCTAGCCCCTTTAGCCTCTGCAATTAATAGTAATGGGGTATTTCACTCTGTTGCTTATATGGATCCTATTCTCCTATCATACAGTTTTTATGTGTACGAATACATATATTGATGTGACTTCTGCTGTTAGAAGCTAATTTGGATAAAAGGGAGGTATTATACCCGTATCACATTATTTTTATGTAAACACTATGTAACCATTCCTATAGTTTATTTACACTAATTAAACATTTTTTCTCTGGATTAATAACATTTTCTTCCTCCCATACATTATTTTTAATTATGTTCACATAATGAATATTTATCCAATCCACAGTCAGTGTTTGGCACACATTTATTTGAGTCATAATTTTTTCTCTCCCTTATGAAGTCCGACGAGGAAGAAGTAGTTCACGAATGCTGCGTGGTCCTGATTCTTGGGAACAAGTTCGAGGGTTGGGGTCAGACTCAACTTCTGTCTACTCCCAGGCATCATCCATGGTAAGTCAGAAGGCTCTTCTTTGGATATAAGTTCATTGTGCACATTCTACTTACTGGCAAATCATGAAATGTAGCTGTTCATCTTCTCTTGTTCTTATTTATTCCCTAACACCTTCCTTCAGCCAAACTGTTGCTCCTCTATTGGTCCATGCCTTGATTTTCCCGCCATAATATTCACTGCCAAGTAGTGCCATCCAACATGTGTGTCTCCTTGTATTATTTTGTTAAAGCTTTTCTCACTCTTATGGAAGGAACAACATGACAGAAATTGTCGCAATTATGTCACATATGGTATGCAATTGCTTAGACTTCCTGGACTGTATTTTTTGTTTTCAGTCAATGCACTTCTAGAATTTTCATTTGAAATTACAATAAATCAAAATATATGCACAGTTTAGAATACCATTACAAAATATATATTCAGATGATAACAATATTACAGTAGAATTTTTGATTTTACATAACACCTAGGGACCCAAATTTTCAGTGTTTTTAAAAATCAAATGATGTAAAATCAAGATAATGGATGATTTCTATAAATGTGGTAAGATTTTGTAATGAATCATAAAACAATGCTATATGCTTGGAAATGTGTAACTTTTTTCACTGCAAAGAGATCATTTATGCACATAGTATTCAGTAATTGCAAATAAAACTAGCTTCATTATAATTCAGAGAACAAGATTTTTGAAAAACAATAAGTTAATTACTTCTCAAGAGAACAGTATAAGAGAATTTTAAATTATCTTTATCAAGTTTATAGTTAGAAATCATGCATATCTGAAGGGAAAGTAAAAATTGTATTCAGAAACAATATTTGAATATAGGACAGACATAAAACATTAACCAACATTAAAGAATAAAGGAAAGTTTAGTACATTAAAAAATATAGTGACATATTAGACAAGTGGATTCATGTGAAAAAAAAAATTCATCTGCAAAGTTCATTTTGAAAAATTATGTTATCTTAAAAAAATCAGTGATATTTGTCTGCACTTTTAAATGCTGCAGTTTTGAGTGAATTATTTTTTCAATCTTATTCAATTTCTCTCGAAAATTGTCACCAACTTCATAAGATAAATTGAAATGATGCAAAGTATTCAAGGCTTGGAGGAGATCTTCTTTTCTTTCTGAGTTAGGGATTACCACATCACTTTCAACTTCTTCATTGTCACTTTGTATTTCATAACTACAATCTGGTACTGGCTCCAAAGGACCTCCTTCAGTTTGTTTGACCATGAGGTTTTGTCAGGGCATCATCATCAATTGCTAAATATTCTTCTATACTTGACATCTGTGGTGCACACAAATAATTGAAATATAATGCAAAATCACTGGCTGAGCCAAGTCTAAAAATTGTCTATGTTCTTCTTCAACGTGATTTCATCGGCTTTCTGTTGCAGGATTGGTCCATTCAATGGAATATATGCTTCACGACATGTGAAGAAGAACTCACAGATTTTTTCCTCTAATTCCTCAAACTTAAGCCCTTTAAGCCTTTAAGGTTTTCCTCTGTAAAGGTTTCCCTGAATTCACTGCCGTTCAAGTTCCTTCCTACCTTTTGGAATGGTGGATAGAGTTGACACTGGATATTGAAGAGGTCTGCCACTTCTGATAGTTGTTTTGTTTCTTGTCATATTCTTCAATTAGTTCTCTGTCTTGATTTGGCGAACCCTCCCCTGGGTTCGCCCCCTGGGCCAGGGCTAATCGTAATTCCATTGTCACATTTTTTGTCTCATCATCATGTTTCTGTCCCTGTGAAAGTATTTTTTCATTGTCATCAGTTTGATCATAGATTCCCCCTTGTTTGTTTGCCCCCCTCTCTGACCTTCAACTAATCCCTTCTCTTCTTTTCCAATGAAAAGGGGACCTGTTGCTTGGCAGTCTCTCCCTCCCCATCTGACCTTCAACTAATAACACTATATCTTTTCCTGCATTGCCTACAAGTGTAGCTCACTGCTCCATATGTTCTTCTATTCCAATCGATCGGCTATAAGGATGAAATAGCACAAGGAAATGACAGACTGGAGTACAGATTCCAAGTTGTTCAGTCATTCTCCAGAAAAGTCTGTGGCATAAAATCACAGTCTTCTCTCGTAAAATCACCTCAAAGTCTCCTCTCGTAAAATCACCACAAAGTCTTTCGTAAAGCCTTCCTTACGATGTAGATTCACGAGGAGTGTTTGAATCCTGCAAGTTATGCAACCTGAGCATTAATTATGGCAAAATCTACTCTCTACAGAGATAGTGCGGATTTGACCACTCGTAATAACCCTCAGAGCTCCTTATGTTTTGAAATGTGGACCAACCAATGTAAAACAATCACTCGCTATAACGATACTCTCGTTGTAAGCCATACTAGCTATAGCTGACTTCTACTGTACTTTAATCGATGACTGTCATTAAAATCGACGTGAATATTCCCGATTTTGTTGCAATATCATTAAGTTCTGCGGTTTTGTTTCGTAAAAATGAAAGGCTTCTTACGCCGGGGACCAAAAGGGCTTTTCATAAAATCGTTATATCGAATTTACGTAATATCAAATAATAACTCCATAAGAATACATAGAGGGACGGTCGGGACAGCTTCATCACTTGCGTAAAATCAAATTTTTCGTAAAATTGGAAAACCTAAAATCGAGATTCTACTGTATTTCCTTTTTTTAATGGATAGTTCCATACAATGTGTTATTTTTCTAGAATCAGGTATTTATATAATTACGGAAATTGTGGAATCTTCCATTCTTTTCAAGGTGTATGCCGAGTTGTAGTATTTAGCTGGACAAGTCTGTCACCCCGTTAGTGATGGATAGTTATCCTTTACTTATCTGCTAATGCTGTTTCTTCTGCATTCAATATCTATTTATGAATGTTAGACACCCAACCCTGCCACCAACTACTGAGATGCCTTGGGCTAGGTCTCTGAACTGTGCTGATCACATTGTAGCTTCCTGCGAAAAGTAAAACTTTCATTTAGTTTAATGTGGTGGTTCGTATTTTCACCTGAATTAAGTCAAAGTTGTCATTTGAAGTGTTTGAAAATATTTTTAGCATTTATATCCAAATATTGAGGGCTCTTTCTTGTATATTTCCTAATATATATTTATTTGGATGGTTTTTGTAAATCCTTGTATAGTATAAAATATGCAAGATAGTTACATATTTTCTTTATGCATTGCTATTGTTTCAATGGCATCAGTTGCTTTCAAGCATGTCAATGCGATTGATGCACAAAGAAAGCACCAGTGAAAGTTTTACACATGATGAAGAAGAATGTCTTAATACTGCTTCGGATTATAATGACTTGATTGGCTCAGAAGAAATGAGTGAATTTCAGTGAGAAGGAAATAAGTATGTGAGATATCTGTATTCACCAAGTAGGATCAAACAAGGAGGTTCTGCAAACCTTAGTATTCGGGTAGGACTGTTGCCCACAATATAGTGAAAGGTAGAGAGGTTAAGGTGTTGCTTCCTCCTGAAATATGGTTGAAGACTTATTCTTTTCATCTGTTCATTGATGAGAAAATTTTCGATAACAATCCTTGATTCACTATCAAAGAAGCATAAGAAAGAAGTACATGAGGAAGAAAAAAATAATAATCCTTGGGTAGCAGTTCATACCACTGAAATGGAAACATATTTGGACTTTTGTACACAGCTGGGCATTTGAAGTCATTCAAAGAAATTGTTTCTTGGCTTTGGATTCATTTGAATGGGCCCGTGATTTTCAGAGCAACAATTCAAATACATACTGAGATATTTGCGACATGATGACAGAAAAAATATCAGAAAGAAGGAAAAAGAAAAGCTTGCTTGGGAATATGTCAATCAGAATTTGAAAAAAAAATCTCCCTGATAAATGCATCACTATTGACGAATGACTAGTTGGGCCAGATGTCTTTTCAGGTTACATATTCCATCTAGGGCCGAAAAGTATGGAATAAGATTCTTTTGGGCCATTTACTGGGTACCCACAAGTCAGCCTTCCGCACTTGGGGAAAGAAAATGGAATAAGAGCTCTGTCGAATAAAGGAGAAAATATTGTGCAGAACATTATTAACCATATTTGGAAGCAAGCTCAATGTCAGCTGTGATAATATTTTTAACATTTCAACTTACCGGAAATTAAAAAAATTGTAGATTGAATATGATCGGAAATCTGAGGGAAAATAAACCCGGCGAACTTTATTCTCAACCACTTGCGCTCTGAATTTTCTTCCGTTTTTGGTTTCAACAAAACAATGACTCTAGTCTCTTGTACTCTCTACTCTATACTCTTGTATACTTTACTCTATATTCTTGTATAGGAGAAAGTCTTATTATTCTTTTATCATACGAGCACCATGCTAAAACGATAAACCTAGAAAAAGAGAATGAACCGGCTGGGTTATCCTGGGGGATATGCGCTCACCGGCTAATTCAAAGGTCATAGTTTCGAGTCCCACCCAGTGCATTAATTTCAATAAATTCATAATAAATTAATTCCTTACAATTATACAATTAGAATAAAAATATGACTTCTTTAAATATTTTTTCCTTTAAAGCAGAAGATATACCTTACCAGAGTTAAGAGTGCAGCATCAGCACCAGGAATTCCTTTGCATTACAAAAATCGGGAATCCCTATTGAGGGTTAAACTGAAAATCCGATATACGGGAAGGATAGGTATTTCTTATTGGTTTGTTCCGTATGAATCTGATTGGCTCACTAACTTTTCAAAACTGCAAATTACTCACAAAATATAATGAAACAACTGAGGTTTATCAAAATCTCACTATTGAATAGGTTAGCATTGTAGGACCGAGCCAATATTTCATTTCTTAAAAAGGGATTTTTTGAAAAGTCATGAGTTAGTTACTGAGAGGTTTTCACCAATTCATTTGCATAGGAAGATAGCAGGACCAATAGCATTTGTTTGTTCAATGGAAGTTTTGGATTCACAGGAGTTTGTAAGGTAGAGGTTTTACTATATTCACTTGTGATGTGGGCTATATTTCCATGGTGCTATTTAAGAACTTGGAAAAAAGGATTATGGCCTAATATTCCTCCTGTTACAACTACAAAAAGGATTACCTATTCTGCATCATTGCTTCAGACTTGGTCAGGATAGATTGATTTAGACTCAGTAAGGAAAGAGACTGGAGAGCAATATTTAATTTTATAACAAAAGGAGACTTGATTAACTATATGATTTTAACCTGAGTGCAAAATATAATAACTACATGTGATCAGCCATTGGTATGCTCTTCTGTAATAGATCTTAATTAATATTGGTGATAGAATTATATTTTAAAATTACATCTGCATAGTGAGTCCAATGAAATTGACTTATTTCATTATAATGGTGGTTTTTTAAATGAAAATTTCTTTTGTACAAACCAATACATGTAAACAAATGTGACCCTGGTCAACTGCTGTGAGTAGGAATGTTATTGTGACACCGAGTTACTTCTGCACATTTGCCAATGTAAAAGGGTCTGGTGCCTCACTGAGTACGATCCAATGAGGGAAATATTTTATACTTGGGAACTTGAAAATTATCTCGTTACAGGGGGTTACACTTTCTCTTTATACACCCGAGTTCTGGGATTATATTCCAGCATATAGTATTTAGCATGAAAAGATTTTCTGAATGATGAGTGATGAATTCTATGAAAAATTTGGTCTAATTTGACAAGAAGAAAGAGCAGGAATATACCTGCAAAAAGATGCTCCCATCACACAGGTTTTAACCATTTTAGTTCTTATTAATATTTTGCTAGATATTGTCAGAATGTTTCTTGATAATAATTGTCTAATGTGGGCTCATAAAATTTGGTCTGGAAATGACATCTGATCAGTATTTTACAATAACAAAATGATTACCACAAATCTACTATAGGCTTTTTGCAAATGAAAATAAGATAAAGCCTTTTTTTCAGCCTTTTGTGTGAAGAATGATCATTGCATTATATTACTAATAAGTGTACAGTGATGCATGTTGCACCAGAAAAGTTATACTTATGAAGTCAATATGCATACTAAAAATTAAACTGGAATACTGTGGCATTCGTATCATAAATAATTGGTTATTATTATTTACCTTTATGAAAATATTGCTCATATTTGTTATTAATTTTAATGTGGCATTTTAGTTCACTTAAGTAAATTCTGGTGTCAGCAAATGCGTTTCTCTCCAAAATAAGTAAGAATAAGTTTGTTCATTGAGGTGAGATAGCACTTAGTTATAATTGTGAAATTGGGATTTTAACATTAATAGGCATTTGTTTCTCTTGTTCCATTCCAAGTGAAATACACCCTAACTGAATGAGATGGTCATCGCCAGAGCTCAGGAAATGTTAGCTGTACTAGGAATGGGAACTACAAAGTCTGAAAAACCTCAAAATTAGCACTTGTTTATAGTTGGTCCTAAATTTTTGCACTAAAAATCCGAACTATCTAATTATATATGGTAGTTATAACAGCTTTAAATTACGTGCAAAAGAACATGCTAGGTGCCACAGGTTCAAGAACTCCCACTCCCTCTTCGCTAACCACCTCCTAGAATACAACCATAATAGTGATTTCGTTCATGATATTCTCCACGTCCTCCCCAAGGGTCTAAAAATGGAAGCTCTAGAGAAAATCGAGATAAGGTCACAAGTAGCCGAACAATTATATCCTCAACCCTCCCCTCTCCTTTCCGAGAAACTGACCTTGAGCAGAACCAAAGGTTCTCCGGTCCC
>WURS02003634.1:0-12703 GCA_011762765.2 Rhinocypha anisoptera
TGTTGACCTTAGCAGGACGGCCAATCTCTCGACCCTCCTCTTATTTATGGAATTGTAATTGTTAACCGCAGGCCATATCTTATTTATGATTGTTCACGAAACATAGCCGAAAATAATACAGATGCGTGATGTACATTAGTTACGAGTGCATGACTTTTGTTGACGATATTTTAAAATCTTTTTATTGAAACGATCTATTTTCAATGCATTTGCGGATGGATTGATACAGCTACTTCATTGCTCATTTTCACCCACTTTTGGTGGAGTTATAAATGCCGAAAGAGGCGAATTTAAATGACCTTCGACTGTAACTAGTGTGGGTTATAATGAGAGATTTTTTATCATTTATCAGCTCTCATTATATCGGACTTCTACTGTACATATTTTGAAATTTTGCATACTGTATTCCTTGTCTTTTTTCTTTTAATTTAATATTGTACTTATGCTGTGTGTGTAAATGACATAGGCTAAGGCTGTTTCACCTCCTCCAGTTCAATAAAGATATTATTATCAAGATAACTCACAGTCATAAGGAAAGTGTACTAGGACAGTCTCTGGTGTGTAAAATGTGGAGGATTCCAGGAAAGATAAAAGTTTCTTCCTGATGATTCCAAGTTCTCCTGGCTCCTCTCCCGCTCGTGGCTTAGCACCATTCTCCTTTTCACCTTCCAAGCTGTTGCAATCAAGTGGTTCCAGATTTCCTTCCTCGTCTCCTCTTGTTTTGGCTGGAGACTTGTTCAAAGCCTCCAGCATCAGTTGCTGCACTCTTTCCTGATACTGGTGAATCAAGGCATTGTGAAATAACGGATTTGTGTCTGCCCATTGTGTGACCACATGCTCCTGAAAAATGAGATTCGATTCCCATGATTAGAGTTATCCTGTGAAGAGAATTGTAAGAATCTGGTTGCCAAAAAGTAAAACTCACAGAGGCTTTAGATCAAGTGTCGACCAATGGTAAACTGAGAGTTGAAATGAGAAATATTTAAGGCCGAAACTTTGTGAAATTCCATTATGAAAAGAAGTAACCACAAACTTTGCGTTTACACAAAAAATTGAAATTATATTACCACACTACACAGGAGTATCTTCAGGGTAATGATAAAAAAATTTTTACACATGTACGTATATAGTATACTGCTGAGGTACAAGGAGGTGGGGACCAGAGCGGCTTGGGAAATGAGACCTTGGTGGCCGGAAGAGTAGGCAGTAACAGGGTGTGGCAAGTGAAGGATTAGCAGTTGTCTTGGAAGTTACTGCAGGATATCTATGAGAGGGGAGTGGATAGGGAAAAGATGGTCAAGTTGGGTTCCTTCCTCTGTACACTGGTCAATATTCCCAATTGCTCTCGGATGTCATCCTCATCACACAGACCGGAAGGTCACTGTTTGCAACCCATCTCCTAGAAGGAGATCTGGTGGAGTTCATCCAACAGATAGTGCACACAGAGATGATAGGGACATGGATGGAGATCAGAGACTGATTGGTGATATTGATGAGTGTATGGAGGAAAGAATCCATCCTTAATGACCAACTTTCCCCTAAATGCTCCCCCCTCTTAAGACATCTCACAGTTACTTCCCAAGATAACTGCTAATCCATCACTCCCCTCCCCCTTGACGTCTAACTCTTCCCACCACCAAGGTCTCCAATCCCCCATTCCTCCGGTCCACACCCTCTCATACCTCGACATTATATGTGACTGTGTAAAACTTTTTGTACCAATACCCTGAAGATTCTACCATGCAGTGAAATTAGTCCGTAATAAAATTTCTATTTCCTGCAGAAACACAAAGTGTGTTTTTACTTTATTTCAGGGAGTTGAAAATATACAAATTCCACTTATTATCTCAGGTGTTCAAGTAAAAATAAAATCTGATTGGTAAAATGGACAGAAAATAAACTTGGATAAGACCTGCAACTTGAGAAGGTGCATAATTTTTGGGGTAGAGAAAGAAGTCCTTGAGATATGTGAGCAATGCCATTTTCATTTTAAATTTCATCATGCATGCATGGTGATCATGCAAAAATGATGGGATCATGCATGCATAAAATAGAACATGTTCAGGCCATCTTACACGGTTCATGACATCATGCACATAGTTGTTGCATGATCTTAATGGAAACAATATCTCATGCATGACAGAATCTGACAATGAAATTTTGCCTTGCACGGTGAGTGATATCATATACCACAACCTGTGTGTAGCTGCCGTTTTGACAATGCAACCAACTGCACAGATGTTGTACACGGCATCATAATACCAACTCGTAAATAACACACTACTTTCCGCTTCTATATTTCTCTCCTAAGGTTTGATTAAATAATTAAACAAACAACATCTTATAATCCATCTACTTTAATATGCTTCATGATTGTCTGCTTGTCACAGTACTATGCATTAACTAATTATAATAAGATTTTTTAGATTTCACATAACAAAAATGATTGACAAGCAGTGATCATGCATGCATGTGATGAGAAAAAATTAGAACGTTCTATTTTTCCTCTGCATGATCTCGTCATTTTGGGAGATATTGTTTCCGAGATAATGCACCATGTAAGATGGCCTTAAGAACTGAAACTAGTTGCACAGAACAAATTTGAGAATACATTTTTTTTTCATTTTATATCAAACCTATACAACTTGTTACTCAGTGCATTTCAAAATGTCTCATGCCAATAGCCAACCAAATACTCTACCCACATTACCTGCAAACATGCCTTGAATAGGGTACAATGACTTTACAAACATGCCCTTACCAGATATGGTATGACAAGCGACTTCTGTGTCCTCAGTAAGTAGTCAAGAACCTGAGGTCGTGGCAACTGCTCAACTTCAAGTTCGTCTTCTATGAATATCTTCAATCCTTCTTCGGGGTTTGATTTCAAAACCCACCCAGCAAACTCAAATATTAACCCTATGTTGTCCCTTCCTGGTAAAAATATATGGATAATTTGTTTATGATATCAATAACATCAGACAAAAAAAATTAAAGGTTTTTGCATAAAAGAGTACAATCAAGTTGAACTTTTACATCATTAAACTTTAGACAAGAATGTTCAGTTCAAAATGGAGTGAATGGAAACAGCATCTAATCATTCTTATGGGGAGATTGATTGAACCATGATAAAAGTTATGAATAAAGAATTTCTTATAATTGAAGCTTGAAAAAAAAACATTGATTATTTTTATAATGATAATAAGAAATATAATGCTTTTATTTCTACTGTTAGAAAGTAACATATTGCCACTAAAATAGATAAATATAGATATCTATGTATTTTTCCTAGACATATTTTAAGTTCAATACATTTATAATGCAATTTTAAGTTCAATGCAATATTTACCAATCCAAATAAGGAAAAACAATTAAACAATTACAACCAACCGTCACACAATTACAACCAACCGTCACACAAAAAAGATCTTTTTAAATTTCAGAAATGAAAAGGTCATCCATGTAGAATTTACCCAAAACAAAATAATTAAACCATGAAAATAACAGACAGAAATAAACAAATCAAGAAATGTTACGCATTATTATGGAGGAGAGGTAACTGTTAGAAGAAATTCAAAGGCAAGAAGGGTAAGAGAAGGAATACTCGGATGTTGCTGAACATGGCAACAAAGGATAGAAACTTAAGTGCCCAAGACAGAAATAGGAAAGCAATATGGATTATGCATAAAATGACAGCAGATAGTTTGCAGAGACGAAGAGGGATAATATTGATAACAATTTGATAACACTGAAAGGGCAGAGTAACGGGTGGAGTCAAACAAAAAAATTATGTTTGACTGGTAAGCTACCATTGGTCATTTACTACAAATAATTTATGCTGCTTATAAGACTTTAATTGCCTTTCTTCTATTTCATTTTGATTCCTTAACTCATTACATCAAACTGTTTTTTTCTCTTTGGGCTACTAAGATGGTTGTGTCCCAGACTCCTTGGATTTAGACTTATTACATTAGTAATACCAACAAACAAATCTATCATCCTGTCACAGACTGTCATCAACATTTATGAGGGCAGTCCAAAAAGTACCTGACCTAATAATGCAAATACAAAAAATTTTGAAAAATTCCTCTTTGCTCCTCAATATATTCTCCTTTAGGGCGGATACACTTTTCCCAGCGATGATCAATAGCTTCAATACCTTCCTTAAAGTATGATTTGATGAACCCCACAAAATAACCATCAACCTCAGTAATCATCTCCTCATTGTCTGCAACTCTTTTACAACCAGGCCATTTCTTGCAGTTTGGAAAGAGAAAATAGACTGAAAGAGTTGGGTGCATAAGAAAGCAATTCAAATTGTAATTAATTGATTTTCACCTTCGCGGTGACTGATGTGCAGGCCAGTGCATTATCCTGATGAAACAATGCTTTCTTTTTAGCCGCATGCGATCTTATTTTCTTGATTTCATCGTTCAAATGTTCCAACAAATTAGCATAATTGCGTTGAATGTGTTTCCTGACAGTCAACGGCAACTATGTATGCCATGCAGATCCCAGAAAACTGAAGCCATGGTGTTGTGAGCAAATGTAACTGTCTTTGCCTTCTTTGTAGCCAATTCTCTCTTCCAGTCCATTGCTTTGAGTGTTCTTTCATCTCAGGTGTGAAGTGATGAACCTAGGTTTCATCTATGTATATGAATCGTCGCAGAAATTCTGCTCTATTGCACTTAAACATCACCAAATGCTCAACTGAAGCATCTCCACAACATTGTTTCTGTTCCATTGTGAGCAAACGTGGCACCCATCTTGTACACAGCTTTCACATCTCAAAAGATTATTCAGTCGATATGCTTTGTGCATTACTTTTTGAAAGGCCTACCATATCTGCTATCTGACATTTCCTGGATATTCTGGTTAAAAAAATATAAGACAAATAATGTGCAATAAAAGTTTGAAAGTGTACACACATTCTTAAGGTTCATGATCTGTGAATTGAGGGGGCCTACAGGTCTTGACAACAGTCAAAGAAAATATTAGAAAAAAGTTGATGAAGCATTAAACCTTGTGTGAAATGAATTACCCAGGTGCTGAAGGTACTGAACAGTTTTTTCATGACCCCTCAGGGATGATTCAGGAATACTGGCCTGCTTCTTAAGCAGGTCCAATGCCTTATGGTGAAGGCCTTTTGTCTGGTAAAGAATAATCAGTTCACTGAACTTCTGATACTTTTTGAGATTCTTCTCGGTCTCTGCTAGATGACAATGGTTCAGTCGCAAAATAGGGGCCACCAATGCATCATTTGTCTGCAAAGAGACACAAACAGTCTAAGAATCAGGTGAAAAATTAAATGACGGCTATGCTATTAACTGTCACCCATCATACATCGTACTTCAACTAATTCCAGTTCACTGACAAAAACTTAACCCTTGTTTGGATTTCAGCATTTAAAATAGGATATATCAAGCAGCTCTCTCTTTGGTACTTTTCTGTCACATAAAAATTATTTCTTATGCTTTAATTGAAGATGGTAGATAAAAGGGGTAGATTTTTAAAAGAATAATTCAAACAACTGTCATTCACAAGAAATTTTTATATTAATGGCTTTGAACCTCAAAACAAATTTATAATAAAAATAGCACTACAAGAAATAAATATTGAGATTGAAATTTAATGATGGAACCTTCTGATTACTAGGTAATAGCCTGTTGGGAAGTACTATTCTCAGAACAAGGTCTTGCCACTGGTTGTTTAGTGAGATTCTCATAACTTGGTGATAGACAATTAACTTTGTCACCAATTTATTCTTGAATGATTTATTACATTCTTCATATGAGCGTGGTCATAACTAATATATATCAACTGCCATCTTATAAGTAAAATAAATGAACAAATCTTTGATGCCCATATTCCCATAACGCTGCTGAATTGGTGAAACAAAGCACATTAAGTTACAGTTATACATATATACACAGGATACAATTGCACATGTGTACATACTTAATTGAAGAGACAAGAAAATTAATTTTCAAACAAATACAGTAAGCCATTTGTAATTAATATTTTTCTCTGAAGAAGTAAAATTTGGACAGAAATGGACCAATGTGCAAAAATCAAAATTTCAAAAATGGTCCAATTTGTAATAATTAAACTTACTGAATATTTCCAGTTAATTATAAACTGAATCAAATAATAGCATGGTTTTAATTTGAATCAAATTTCATAGCTGTTTGTTGTTGTGAGCTGTTTGAACCACAAATTATATATTGAAAATGGCATATAAGTATTGTAAATATGTAGTTTGTTTGGGGCACAACTTTCTACAGCATAATTTATAACCTCAGTCAAAGGAATGTTGAATGACGATAGACTAGTTCAAAATAAATATTTCTTACTTCCTTTACAAATAATTCTACCGTTTAACTAATGCTTGCTCTGAAAAAAGCAGTTTATTCAAATCACTAACTTTAAAGAAGGAATTAATGTTTAAACACATGGTATTGGGTGGCATAGTGAACATTTTGTACTTTATTGAACAAACATCTAACCACAGAGAATATTAAAAACTAGTACTAATAGTACAATATTCATCAGTCAACAAATATAAACCCTTTAATGATTTTAAAAGTAAGTTACTTCTAGGCAATACCCCATGTAATCAAGCATCATTCGAGTAATGTGGCTATAATGCTTTATGATGGTCAAAAAATTTTGGACGACTGAGAAATGAAAATAAAGATGCAATTAGAAAAACTAAGTAAATGTACAGGAGATGGACTTTAAAGATGCAATTATACCAATGATCATAATTTTAAATAAAGTGGTGAATGCAAAATTTGTCATCATCTTAGCTGATGTTGCAAAAAATGGTGCGTCTCACAATTTTTTGAACAATTAAAGTAGATAATCCTTGAATTATATTAGCTCCTTTTTCTTTTCATCATCATGGAGCCTTGAAAGCCTTATTCAATAAACTTACTTTAAGATAACATTTGAGAAGAGTTGTGTCGATTATCTGTAATAACTGTTCAGTTGACTTGGAAGTACTACTGCTTCCGCCATCATTAAGATCACTTTGTGCCTTGGGCTCTACCCTCAGTTTGTTCCTCACCTGAGGAAAAGAGTAAAGAGGTTACTGACAGAAGGCTGCAGGAAACAGATGTAGATGACAGTAGGAAAAAAATCACAATGGTGACTGAATATTAAAAAAATAGATAACACATTACTTCAGTAAGAAATTCTATGAGGGCCAAAAGGCCATCCTCGATATCTTGTTCTTCAAGTTTCACAGGAAGCGTCTTGTTTACTTGGCTACCAGTCAGTTGGGGCATCAGATCAGGAAACAAACGGATCACCTCACATGGGTCTGGAACAATGAAGAGTGACCTAAGATTTCTATTCCTATGTTACACAGGGCATACGTTGTGTGATAAAAAAATAACCGGAACTGTTTTCTTCGATTTTGATGGGGTAGTGCATCATGAGTTCCTGCCATATGGTCATATGGTCAATAAGAAATACTACCTGGAAGTTATGTGCCATTTGTGTGAAGCAATCCAACGAAAACACCCAGAATTGTGGCAAAATAACTCGTGGAAATTGCACCCACTCACACCTCACTGCTTGTTTATGATTTTTTGGCAAAGAAACAAACTGTTATTTTGCCTCAGTCACAGTATTCACCAGACATGGCCCCCTGTGACTTCTTTCTATTCCGGAGGCTAAAGAGAACCATGAAATTATGATGTTTTGCCATCACTGATGAGATAAAAACAGTATCGCTGAAGGAGCTGAACTCTATACCGAAAAGTGAGTTTCAGAAGTTCTTCCAAGAATGGAAAATATGCTGGCAGAAGTGTATTATATCTGAGGGGGATTACTTTGAAGGGGGAAAAATTGATGTTGATTAATAAATAAATATTCCCTAAGAAAACGAAAATTCCCATTATTTTTTTATTACATCACATACACAAAAAAAGTCAACACACATGAAAGGCTTGCCAACGTGCTCATATTTTCAACAAACTGAATGAATCAACAGCATGAACATCATTATCTACTGTGATTTTAACAACACCTTTCATAGAGTGAGCCATACCATATTATTACATAAATTGGAGGCCTATGGTATGTCTGCTCCTCTTTTATCCTGGTTAAGAATTTACCTCTCAGAGAGAAAGCATACTGTAAAAATCAATAATTCAAACTTCTCTGTCTTTGTAGCAACATCTAGTGTTCCCCAAGGATCTCTCCTTGGCCTTTTTCTCTTTCTTTAATTTATTGATGATGTTGTCTTTGTTCTTCAGCCAGTTAAACATCTCCTGTATACAGATGACTTTTTTAAATTTCATCCAATGGATTGTTTTAATGACATCGAAGAATTGAAGCAATGCATTGCTAGTTTAAGTGAGTGGTGTGATACAAATCATATGCAGCTCAAAATAAAAAACTGTAGTCACTTAGGTATTATAAAAACAAAGTTCCCATCATATATAACTATCACTTAGCTGGAACTACTACCCTTGAAAGAGCAGAATTCATGTCTGATGTGGGGGTTATTTTTGACACAAAATGTGTTTTGATATTCACATAGAGCACATTACAGTTTCGGCGATGATGGGTTTTATACGTCCGACTAGTAAAGATTTTAAGGATATATTTTGTCTTAGGCTGCTGTATATATGATTGGTTAGATCTTTCCTGGATTATGCTTCCTTTATGTGGAATCCTTATTACAAAAATGAAATACTTAAATCGGAAAATATTTAAAACAAATTTATTAGGGTGCTCAATTATAAATTCAAATTAGTAACAGCTTATAAGAATCCAGATGAATTGAGTTTCAGTCTACATCTTCCAACTACTCTTTCAACAAATAGAAAGCATCATGAATGTTCTTCTTGCATAATTTTACTTAGTGATAAAATTAAGTCTTCTGACTTACTATTAGATATTTATCAATTTGAGGTTTACACAGTTGAATAAGGAATAAATACAGTAGAGAATAATATAATCGCAGTATGATTATCGCACACTAAATGAGGTGTGATCAATTTAACTCACCAGTGCCAAGCTTCAGGAACTCAGTCATCGAGTCCTTGAAATTCCGATCAGAGAAGAGATGGAAGGCATACAGTGTTTGGATATGGTATATGTTCTTCTTTTTTTCTTCTGGAGGCTCATCAGATATATTCTTTAAGTAGGAAAAATGCAATCATGAAAACCATCAGAGTACAATACAAATTCATGTATTGTATTCTTATTTGTACAGATATCTTTTATCAAATATTTACATGTACTTCTTTTTCCATGGAATTATCAAACTAAATATTAACCAGCTTGATAATAGACTATGACATAATAAGTAATTATAATTTATTTACTTAAAATGAATCACTTTTTTTACTTGTTTGCATAATCTTTCAAAATGGAGAAATAAAGTAGAAAACCCATAATATCATTTCACATTTACTCTTACATTATTTTATCTTGGTATAGTTTCATGTACATGCCAAGAGTTTGAATTGAAAAAATGTATGTGAATAAATACCATGCCAACCAATTAAGAATGATATTATGGGACATTTTTTCTACCTTGGTAGATATTTATGGTATATCTTGTTGCGATTTCTTCCTGTGCTCAAATCATTCAACTTTCTTTTAACAACAAATTATATAGTATGTAAAATGAAAGTTTATGCTTGTGTATCATGTTAACATGATATAATGCAAAACATAGTAAAATATTAATGATCTTAGGTCAGCATTCCTATAAGACCAAAGAAATCTTCTTTAGGTATGAGTAATCCTTGCAAAGACATACTATGGAACAATGTATGGAAGGATCACTCCCATAAGGTCCCATAGTATAGGATTTGAAATTCACCTAGCCTGTGAGATACCAGGTGGCTCTGTACGCACCAGATTTCAATATGATCACCTACACATGGCGGTTAATTTAATTACATGGTAATTTGAATCTTATTGCATTATTTATTCCTTTTTCATATTTAAATTGCTCTAACATAAATTTCAGCCAAGAAATGGGGAAAAAGGAAGAGATATTGAGGGAAAGGTAAGAATGGAATTAAAGCAAATGGATAAAATTATTTACTAACACATTTCATATAAGTATCTATTTATTTATTAACAGACATAGACTCATACATATCAAACAATAATCTTTGACTACCAAGATAAATAAATATAAAATATTTTGAAAAATATAAATCTTATAAAGGCATAAAAGATATGAAGAGTTTGTCCAGTACTTTGTGATTGTATGGGTGTTCTGATGCTGTGTTCTCTACATATGTGTTATTTATTTATTTTACTTGTTCAATTATTTGACTTTTCTGTATTATTATCATTAAAATATAATTTTTTTAAATAATAATAATACAGAAATGAAAACCTTAAATGATTTTTGGTTGCCAATGCTTTTTATTCTGTTAAAGAATATTGTTACAGAAAAAGTGAATTTATTAATGATCAATGACAGTCCCTAATTGGTTATAGAACACTATTTATGCTTTTGTCCTATATTTGTATAAAACAAATCCTGGGATCAATAAAATATTATTATTATTATTACCTTTTCTAACTAACCCTGTGACCATGTTTATTTGATCTCTAATCATAGAAGGGAGAAATAACATTTTAAATCTATACGTTCTACTATCTATCTTCCTGTTTTTAGGTGTATGATCTGATCTACAATACCTTGATCCTTCATCAGGGAAAAGAGAAGAGAGAAATGTTAGAATATTCTCGACATTGAGGATAATTTGTGCACCAAGCCACAGCACAAGGTTTTATTTATGTAAGACATTTCCCTGTGTAAAGAAATGTCGAAATATGGAAACAAACAACAAAATTTTAAACAATTAATAACCAAATTTCATTGGTCTCCTGATATTATGTGACACCACACTTCCTTGGAGGAATATGGAAGAATGTCATGTGATCCATGTATGTGTGGCCTATGACTCACTAGAGGTAGCACTGTTTCAGCGCCACTACTGCCACCTATAGGTATTCGTGAAAATTTAGGGGTGATCCTTTTTACATTGTTCCATGGACCTACTTTCCATGCTACCAGTGAAAGACATACCAATGCAATAGCTACCCATTTTTAAGTCTATTGCCAGTAATTTTCTGAGTTCATCCTGATTTGCCTGCCCCATAGAAGATGATTGTTAAGGAAAATATGTATATGAATCATTTATACTCACCGCCAGTCTTAAAGCCAACTGAAACTGTTTCTCCTCAAGCAAATTATGTATTTGTTGAGATACCGAAACAGCCTGCAAGCACCACACTTGAGTTCCTGATGCAACAAAAAGCTTCCCTTGCCGTACACAATGAATCAGTTGTGGTCTCTGGAGTTGCAATGTTTGAATATGCAGGTGTGGGTCAACTGATCTAACTTCCACAGTGTCATTTACAATTCCAATAAGATATGGGTCATCGTGGGCTAAATAAAGGAAAGACCAATTATTTCAGCATATTAATCAAATAAATTATCTTATAGGCAAAATTGTTGACAACCATTTTATTAAATGGATATTTTTAATGGCCAATTTTTAAGATTTACATCCTAATTCCATGTCCCACATGACTATCTTCAAGCATTCTAAAATGTACATCATTTACCTCTCTTTGCTTCCATTTTCTCTAACTGCCACACTTTTTCATTGCATAATTTTCACTCCCTTGTTTCCAGATTCAGAGAAGTTTGTCTCAAAAAACAACTCGATTTAAGTTAAGTTAATCCTAAATAATTTTTAACTGAGTTAGGTTAAAAGTCGATCTAATATGAAAGTATTTAGTTTGTATAAGTTAGACTTACCACAGTTAGGTTAACAGTTAAAAATAAATTATTACCCTAAACTACCAATACAAATGTCCACCATTCATGTTAAGCACACAAGCTCATACACTGCTTAGGTTCGATATTGCATGTGCCTTATTCAACCTACACGTGAATCAGTAATGGAAACCTTAACCACAGAATAAGGATAATAAGGACTAACTCCTAACTCCATGCCTTAACTGTCATCTCATCATCAACTGACAGCTTTATCTATGTAAAACTTAAATGCATACAGTTCTTTCATAAGTTCTCAATGAGGACCAACTACATTTTTAATAATGTTTTCCAACCAAAACTTTTAAATTTGAACACCTATTGTGAATTATACATTAGATTAAAAATATTTCTCCTTTGAGATCAGAAGATCAAACCAATCAGACTATGTGGGGCCACCTCGGAAGACTGTATTACTGCCAACATTAAAACTGCACGTATCATAGGGTGAATAATGAATATTACATCTCAAATGAAAAACAACTTTTAACTGGTAGATATTGATGCCAAATATTAGGGAAAACACTAAACTTGATTTTAGTTTGAAAGTTAAAAGAAAATATAACTAACACACTAAGTTAAAATTTGGCCAAAAACAAAACTTTTTCAACTTTTAACTTATTATTAGTGTCACACTCCAAGTCTGCTTGTTTCTGTTAAACCATACTGGTTGAGTAGTTGTAGTATTTTTGTTTAATGGATGCATAAATGACTATGGTCATTTATCAACTATTCAAGCATAGAAAAAACCCTATTGGACCAACACAACACCCATGCCCTTGGTGGGACTCAACCTGTGACCTGAACTGGTTGAGTATGTCGAGTATGTATATGGGAATAGTAAGACCAGACTCGAAGGCCATGGATGGATGTCCG
>WURS02003654.1:0-12701 GCA_011762765.2 Rhinocypha anisoptera
CTTGTCTGTCGTTCATGGCGTACTCTCCCCCCTCCCCCCCTCCCCCACCAATCGTCGTACCCTGCACCCCCCCCGACCTCTCAATTCCCAGAACCGCCTTCGTTCTCGCAAACCACCCCCTGCTTCTGCTCCGGGCAGACCTTTCCCGGAACGGGCGTAGAGGAAATTAGTTTAGGTCTCTGTCACATCCAAGTCACGGTTTACTCCGAAAGTTTAATTTTTTTCGGGAATGCCAAATGGTGGACGCAAATAAACATGTGAAGCGAGAAAATATTCTTCTACTCTGTGGCCGCCTGGCATAATGTTACGGAAATAAAAAATAAGTGTCATAAACAACGAAAGAAGATTCCCCCCGACCCCCCACAAAAAAAGCACCTAATTTCTCTTCACCAACGTAAACTTTAGAATACCTACCACAGAAAACTCTAAACTAAACGGTTCCGTAAATTTTTCTTAAATGTTCTTCTATTGGAGAACCTCAAAGTCGTAACTTGTCTTTCTATTCTCTTCGAGTCGCATAAAAGATTGCTTTGAAACAATTTCACCGACGACGAAAAAGTCATTTTTGCAACAAAAATGACTTTTTTTCAAAATCCGCCGGCGTTCTGCCTCTCTCTTCCTCGTGGGTGCTATGTAGACCACGAAATCGATTCTTTCGATCTGCATCGATCTTTGTCATCCCCGACACATTCTTCCTCCCTGCTCAATCGTCCTACTCAATCGTCAATTGACTTTCTTCTCATATATTTCGAGAAAATTCAAAAGAATAACTTTTACCCCGAAATTAGTCCCTAGGTTACGGTTCTCGCATATACCTTCCTACAGACACTCTTCAGTCTCGCCCCTCCCATTCCTTAACCCTAGTCCCTGTGTTTACATTCCGGCAACTTTTCCTCGGCTCTCGTCAGATGCCGACCGTTGGACCACCCGTCATCTCTATTCGCCTTCATCGCGCGGGGGAGGCAGTGAAGGGAGGGTGAGGGGGGGCGCAGATGTTCCATAAAGGAGAACTAATAAATATTTATGCGACTCAGCTCTGTCTGGTTTTATTATTGGTATAAGAGGGCGAGTTAGTTGCATTTCGCCTAACCTTTCCTCACAATCAACGGGTACCGAAGAAATTTTTATCTCTAGTGTTTCCCAGCTGTCTCCGAAGTCTCAGATCCTCTCCGTTGGTAAAAAAGGAAATAATTTTCAAGAGAAATAAAGCGAAGGAAATCCCAAGAATCCAGACCATATGGATCCATACTTTTTTGACAAACGAGACTAACATTTCGTCGCAGTCCAAGGAGTTGAAACACACAAGTGAGGGAGAAATAATGTTCGCTTAGTGCGTGATTTCGCTTAGTTGGCAGATAAAAATAACGAAAGTGGATGTATACATTAAAATACAGAGAAACCTTTACTAAAAAGGCAGTAACAGAGCAAGGTTAGTCATTTTTAATGACTTCGTAAACTTCCACAAGAAAACTCTGCAATTACACATGAGAGGTTTATTTTTACACGACCAGGTTTCACCCTATAACAGTATCTTCAGGTCGGTTATTGATGTTATATGGCATTGCTATCATACGGCGGTGCCCGGTCGTGTTAAAATAAACCTTGAAAATGGAATTTCAATGTCTTCTTTAATACTTTCCACGATGAGAGAATTCCATCGAGTGGAGCCTGAGACCATTTCTTCCGCAGTAAAATAATTTTCCTATTTCCAAAAAACTTATTTCGAGGAACTTTGTGTTCTTGAAGTTCAGCCGAACGACAAAACTGGTTTGGTTGAACTCCGAATAAATATAAACAAATAAGTGCAGTGCAATAGATATCAACAATATCAACAATAAATATCAACAAACAAGTGCAGACAAATAAAAAAATATTGAGACCGCTGATAAATTACTCTCTCTCTATTATTAAGGTGTATAATAAAGGCATATTGTTAAAGACGGCAAAATAGGGGGATCTTGTAGTTAATTAGTTTTCGGAAGCTCATATTTCACCAGAGACGTTGGGAAGATTGAATTAACTGATCAATACCCGCAACCAAAAACCTTCTGGTGCTCTCCTTCATTACCATTTTGCAGTATCAGAATATCCGATCTTTCCGTCACGATATAAATGGCCCCTATTCTTTACGATGGAACATCGTTCCCTCTCCCCTCTCCCTTTCACCCTCTCTATTTCTCCCTCTTTCTTTCTCTCTCTCTCTCTTTCTCTCTCTCTTTCACCCTCTCTCTTTCACCCTCTCTCTCCTCTCTCTCTTTCACCCTCTCTCTTTCACCCTCTCTCTTTCACCTTCTCTCTCTTTCTCTCTCTCTCTTTCTCTCTCTCTTTCCCTCTCTCTCTCTTTTTCACCCTCTCTCTCTTTCTCTCTCTCTTTCTCCCCCTTTCTCTCTTTCACCCTCTCTCTCTCTTTCACCCTCTCTCTCTTTCTCTCTCTCCCTTTTTCACCCCCTTTCTCTCTTTCTCTCTCTCTTATATATTTCGTTTGCTTAAAAAGTTTCATTTCACCGACGATTGCTTCTGCTTTTTGCGAAATCGATAGCGAAAACCAGGATGACCTCATTGACGATATTTATAACCGGAGATGGATCGTTTTCCATTCTCTCGAGCAAAGCATGGACGCAAAAAACCATCGAGGGAAACAAGAGTATTAATGGGAGATGGGCTTTTGAAAATGCCACCCCCACCCCCCATCCCAATTCCCTCGACCCTGGAAATGGGGGAATGGGTGGAGAGAGAGAGAGAGGGGGGGGGGGAGGAGGAAGAGGAGGAGCAATTGATGCCGCAAGAAAGGAGATAGGGGGACACCGAGCCAATCATTGGGCACTAAAAAGGGACAACTGTGACACCATCCGCTGCCCCCCGGGCCATTTCGGACGATAAAAAAAATATATCCTGGCGTAAAATGATGGTTGATGATAGACTTAGACGGGTTTAACCCCATCTTGTCAATTAAGCGGACCCTCTCTCCTCCTGTTACTCTTTCTGCCCGGGAGCCACGCAGAAGGATGTGTGGTTTGCGTATTGCGAGGCATTGATGCGAGAGGAAAAGCAAAGGGAAAACTGCTTTAGGAAATGAATCGTAAGGAGGCGGCACTTAATGCTTCCCCTTCGATATGGGTCATCGTGAAAATTGAAACCAGCCACACAAATATAATTGGCGCTCCCTTTCCTTTGTACACGCGAGTAAGTGGATCGCACCGGCGAAAGAAATCCCCCGCGATCGAGACCCTCAAGGCGTCGAGCAAGGAGACCTCGAGTCTCGGCGATGAGAAATACGGCCATTCAAAGTTACCGTTCCGTCGCATGTGCATGCAAATGCACCTACCCACGGCCGAAATTATCGCCGACACCGATCTCGACTTCTTTGGAGATCAGTATGGAATAATGTATCTTCCCGGTCGAGAGGTCCAGGCGAGACCACGTCTCGCCCGTTGTAATAAATGCACTGCACTGCAGTTGTGACGTATCGCGCCGCACGTGATAACCACATTCGATGATAAGATCCAGGAAGAGGAAGTGAAGGCACTCAATTTTATCTGAAAAAATACATGCTGTGCGCCCATCTGTTTACACTCTGGTGCCAACTTTGTGCAAAGTTGGGAGTTGATCTTAGTCGGGGCGAGTTTAACCTATATGTTGACGCAACCTAATCCAACGGATTTCAATTGGAGAGGAGAATTTAAAATATAGGTCAGAGAACAAGCCATATATTACCCTCTGCATAAGTGAAAAAATTAAATAAAGTTTATAATATGATGCCAAGCTTATGTTGAGTTTTTTTTTTGGAACTCTTTCCAATCCACGAATCTGATGTAAGTTATTGACTAGTGTTATATATGTGTGACCGATAAGTGTTGGTTAATTTGTGGTTTAGTATTAAATTAAACTAAAAGTGATTAGAATGTATAAAGATCCTCCGAATCCAGTTAAAAGTTGTGTTGAATCACAGGAGACATCGGCAACCCACAATTAATTGGTAAAATATTAATTATTAACTCTTATCCATCGTTCAAAAACCTCACAATCTAAAGAGTGTGGATTTTCAATGACGTCATCGCAGTAATGATCCAAATATTATTTAAAAATGATTGCGCCTGATGATGTTGCATTGCGACGAAACCCGGGTAGTATAGAAAATATATTTTATGTGGAATTTCAGTTTGTGTCTCATTTAATCATGAAGCAGTTCCACGAAGTCACGCCGGAAACTATTTCCTATATTTAGGTAATGGCCCACCATATGCTTCAGTAATCACTGTAACTACTCTATAAATAGAGATAAAACTCCTAACTACCTTCTGTTTCCTGGGATAAATGTTCAAAACACTTCTGAAAATTTAAATCTTCTAGTTTTAAAATTAGATACAACATATTCATGTTATATGCTGAGAAAACTTAAATAGGTCTTACCCCCTACCGATACTTGCTATCACAATTTTTCCACATTCATCTACGCTATGGTCTAGACTAGGGTTGTTCAACTGGCATTCCGCATCTGGCCCATGCTACCATTTACTGTGACCTGTGAAAGGTTATTAGACAAAAATTCAGAAATTTTCTTTTAATGCCACCCTTGTGAGAAAGGTTTTATAATCTAATAATCATTTGTTCATGACATATGCTGTCCCGTGTGCCAAACAACGCAATGCTTCCCCCACAACCACTAAGAGGGCTGCACAGACTACTGTGCATCACCTCACACACGCCAAACTTCCCTCCCAGTGCCACTGAGCTGTCATCTGTCACTTCACCTGTTAAGTTAATTTTGATTGTGCCATTAAGATAGAAGTGGATCACTGTCTGTTAACTCCTTTTCCATCTCGATTTCTCGTCTTAAATTATTTTTATACCTTTATAATGTTTCTTATAAAATATTAATTTATTACTAAATGACCCGAAACCATATTATAGGTTAAGTTGTGGCCCTTGGGGCGTTGCAAGTTGGATATCCCTGGTCTAGACTTTTTGGGTAGTACAACTCCAATTAACAATGCTTTCATCCTGCAGTGTAAGCTCTCCCATCTGCTCACTGGTAAAAGCAATCATAAGGTATTCATGGAAAACTTACACAGATAAAAGATTTTTATCTGTGGAAGTTAATCATTTCATTTCACCATGAATGTTTGCATTCTACAACATGCAATCCTGAATCTGCATGAACCCGAATCTTTATTAATTATTTCTAAGTACTGTAAACCATTTTCCATTGAATTAAAATATTAATGGCAAAAGTTTGTACATATGTACTTATTAAAATGTCTATGTTTTGTAAAACATAACTTAGAAACCTTCACCATCAGATTGGACGTGAACTCAAGTAATAAGAAACTGAAAAATAACTTGGAAGTACCATAATCTAGATTATTTAAATCTTTCAAAAATTTGTCTCACTTATAATATTTATTAAACTACTTCACATGAAAAAACTGTAGGATATATTATGGTGAGATGCATGTGAAATGGTATGACAAGATTTAAAAGTTGGCTGAAAACTTGGTTCCTGTCAAAAGCCTTATGTTGTTTTAAGTAATTTTTTGATTGTCAGGTTACAAATCTTGTATGTTAATCCTATTTAATTAGTGATGATCACTATTTACTAGAGTGTTTAAATAAACAATATTATACACTATATGAATCAAGAAAAAGCACACCTACACCAATAAGTATATTCTTTCCATGTTATGTGCTTTTGCAAAACAATTCAAAGTTGAAACAATATTTTAAGGCTTTGAGGACCTTTATTGCTATATTTTTGAAATGCATTAATAAATCTGCAAATCAAGGGTATATATGTAGCGACAATATACATAAATATTTCATTAACATCAGGCTCACACACACAACTTGGTAAGATACTAAAAACTCCAATGATGTTATGAAATTTAAGTATCATTACAACTTTCACGAATGAAACATTATTTCTGAGTTACATATTATAATCATCAACTGATGGGTCAATGCACTGTGGATTCATTAGAGTCACCTCCCGTGGGAAATCATCTCTGATAATGATTTGTTTTTCGCTAGGTTGAACAATGTTTTCCACAAATCCGAACCAATAAATAACCATTCCAGTTCCAAACCTGAAGTTATAAAACAAGACAAATATTTATATATTAAAGCAAAACATGTTAGAAATGATTGACCAGAATAACCATACTGTTAAGGTGAAATAGGAAATGGTGCATAATAAAAAATAGACTACTAAAAAACTAAATTCATGCCTTAAAACCAAAAGAAATACTTTGACATCACAACATTTAATTTTTAAAATGAATATTTCCACAATAATGTTGATGAAAGGAATAAGCACAGATTAATATGCCAGCAATAACAATAAAGTTGTTACTATCATATCTTCTTTTACTTTCATTTCCTCTATATTATAGTCCTACCACTGATAGTGAAAAACTTTAGTTAAAAATGTTAGTGACAAATTATATGTATACTTTAATCTTAAAGTAATAACGGGAAGACGTATTGTTAGTACACAGAGATGAAGATGAATATATCATATTGTGGTCTTATTTTTCCTATTCAAGAACCAGATATATACTCCAATGTGGTATAACTAGCTAAATACAAAAACAATATGGTATCTGAACATCCAATCTGTTTAAAAGTCCTTGTGGTTAAACAGGGGAAGTGGATATTAATCTAGACTATACACAGGGTATCAGTCCAACTCAGGTGCATTATCAGATAACCTTAATAAAAAACGTACCTGTTGACATAACTCAAGAGCTGTTTTTTAAGGATAGCTCTATGACTTTCTTCATCACCAAATGATGCTTTACTTTCAATCCAATTTACCACAAAGCCATCTACAGCTGAAACATATGTAAAAATACTTTCATAATATCCTTCAAACTAAAAACAAGCAGTGAGATACATTTGCTGCTACAAACCTATTGGAATTTCCAATTTTACATCAGGCGTTTTGTCATAGCCCAATGCTCGGAGATGATTTTCATCATGAAAAGGAATTTTAAGATCTTTCACTGCCTTTTGTAACTTCATCTCATATTCGACACCTATTGAGCTGGAATATATAAGGTATTATGAATTTTTATGAAATTACAAATCATTCTCACCATAGGGTTTTCTACTTGGACTGCTACATTTTTAATTGAAACCTTTGGTGATTTATTAAGGCTATTTACATAACTGTCATACATAATTCAGTAACTTAGAGCAAGGATTGTAGGAATCAAACACATACATTAAGCATAAATTTAAAAGAACAATGAAAAGACCAACGTATCTGCATCTCCACTGTCCCAAGGGCTTAGAGGTTAGCTGCTCTGGGTCACAACTTAGAAAGGGAACGGAATGGCTTGTTTAAGAACTAATATTTTAGCCTTAGGAGAATGATATTTCATGAGACTTAAAATGACCTGATGGAGACTAGACTTACTAAGGAAATTTATGTCATAAACGTTCTACTTACTGATTGTATGAATTAGATATAGGTCCATATTCTTCATCCTGGATGATACACTGAGAAAAAAGATTGGCGGTTAGTAACCCAGATCGACTGTGAACCTAATGTTATAAAAATTTACATTCTTCTTACCAAATATATTTCATAGGCTAACTGATGATCGTTGATTAAATTTGTATCTTTCATTAATCCAGAAATGTAGCTTCTAGAAACTAGAAAGGAATTAACTTTTTATACGAATAAAAAAAAAGTTTTTATATGTCACAACTCCAAACTCGGTGATACCTTCTTTGTCATTCTCCGATTTATTTTCGTAGTGTCTTTCTAGTATGCCTCTTGCTAATAGTGCAGGGCATAGTTCTTGTTCCTCTGCCATTCGCAATAGTATACCTGGTCTCTCATATGAATTTATTGAGGCAGTATACCTAAATGGCATAATTAACAAAATAAAATGATCCGAAACACAAATGTAACTGATATTCTGGAAAAAAACTTGCAAAAAAAACATTAAATATAAGAGAGGGCGGTATTATTTAAAATCAAATCGAAGGGGATCTGAAATGCATTTTCAGCATAAATAAGAAAATAAGAACTCACTAAGAAGTCTATAAAATAGCAACGCTGACACTGCCGTCATATGGGTACATATTTAATAATTTCAAAAGTTTTCCAGAGTAAGGTGAGGTCAATAAAAAAAACTTGTGTAAAAACGTATGAAGCACTTGGTTTCTTTAAAACGTATCGTTAACACTACGCGTAGGGTACACATGTATGTTGGCCATGGCGTTTCGACTTCCGAGACCATGCGCTCACACACATAATGTATGCGTACTTGCCTGGAATATAAATTATTAATTTTTGACATCTTTCGATTGAGTGTATATTTCATTTGTCGTTGGTACTGAAGGGACATGATTCCTCTCAGTGCACAGTCCGGCACGCTGCAATTGAAAACATCACATCAATATCGCTAGAAAAATTCACTACTTTAAGTAACTTCAGATATTGTAAATACATACTTAGGATATTTCTCTTGCAAAACTTTTCGGCATGACCGGCCATCGAAAGGTCTATGATTGTTAATAACATTGACGATTTCATTGTACATATCCACATTCATGATTCCCCCTGTTGTGGACCTTTTCACCTTTCGACTGTCATTTACGAAAATAGGCGGCCATGGGGCGGCAATGGCGGTTAAATTTTTGTAAACATGTTAAGTAACCATAAGAAATGGAAAAGACTCCAAAAACAAAGGGTAAATTTCAGAGAAAAATAAAAAATGCAGGTAAGTATAAATAGTTATTAGTCCTTGTAATGTATGAGAGGATCTCATTACAATTAGGATGCTTTCTGTACTGTTTCCCGTCCATCGAACAAAACAATTTCTGATTCAATGAATCCTTTTCTGGATGCAACTTGGATATAATTTTTAGAAATTAGAAAGTCTCCTCGCCACAGTACCCCGGGAGCATCAACGTCAAAGAAGACGCCAGAATCTTCGTCTTCCCAGCAGTTTAGTCCAATCTATTCCCCAAGCAGTTTTGGTTTCTCTCAGGAAATTGAAGTGCTTTGGGCATGGAAATCACCGGATAACATCCCAATAAACAAGAAAGGTATTTATAAACTACTTGTCTCTAAGTTGATATCAACTTTGAGATACTGGATTAACAGCTAGGAAATGCTGGTAGGAATGCTTTGAAAGTGGCTATAATACATAGATTAATATTTTTAAAAATAATTATTATAATTTCTTTATTATAAGCTCAATATATACATCATTATAACACTTAATCATATGTAACAATGTAAACTTAAATATCAACATCGAAATAATTTACTATACAAAACATTTAATTAACTCCCAAGTATTAATTTATTGAATAGAATAGGTGCTCAAATAAAAAGTTCTTTAATTTCGGTTTGAATGCTTTAACTGGATTGAGTTGCCTTCAGCTCAATTTGCAGTCTATTATACACTTTTACCCCCGTGTATTCACTAACAATAATATTTATTTATGGTCACAAGTCCTTTTTACAGTGTCATAAGAAGAGAGACTAATATAAACAAGATATTTTATTCTCCGATTTTGTACTATAATTACTGAAGTTAGTTATTTTATACGTTTAAAGATAATAGAAATTGTTTATTTGTTTATAATTGTAAAAATTGATAGAAAAATGAAAATATCATTTACACCAGTAAGGAAGTCTGTGACTTAGCTTTACTAGAAGAAGAATAGATTACTTTGTTCTATGGTAGAGCTGCTTTGATTAAAAGAGGATGATGACATGGTATGTAAGTCAGTGTTGCTTGGCAGTTTGTTATAGTCTCACTATTCTATTAATGGCACTGAAGTGGAAGTAATTTCTTCTACCAAATGTAACACTGAAAAACTTACTTTCTATCCTATTGTCTTTTACCACTCGTAAACATAAAACTCAAGGAGGACAGGGCAGTTCACAGGATTGTTACAGAGCTTGTTTAAGAATATTAATTCAATAATCTCTCTCCTATGGAGTATAGAACTTGTTTCCCAGTACACATATTTAGGTATTATTATAGACCAGCATCTAAAATGGAATAGACACATAAACATGATAGCAAGCAGGTTGAAAATGTGTAAAACAAAGTTTTATTTTGTCAGAAATAAGTGCCCACTTAGTTTTGTGAGAGTAATTTACTTTGCCCTAGTGCACTCTAAGATCAACTATGGTTTATTGGTGTGAAGAGGAGACTACCAGAGCACAATGAAAAAGGCAGAATCTTCTCTGAAGTGAATTGTCAGAACAATAACCTGTAAAGGCCCCTCTGAACTGTCCTTCCCCATTTTCAGGGATAAAAGATTACTCCCACTGAGGCACCTATATGTTTACAAGGTGCTAAGACTATCCTCTGCGAAGTGGTAATAAACCCAGAGTCCAGAACAAGCCACATTCTTATTTATTAAGGGAGAATTTTTCTTTTGTTTTACTTAAGCCCCAAATGACAATTTTCAAAAGGTTTTTTATTTTTATGGGGCCCAAGACTTACAATATGTGACCTAGTAATATAAAGGGTGTAAATAAAGAGAGAATATTTCTGGCAAAGGTAAAAAGATGGTTATTCTATTTTGATAATGTTAATTGTTTTTTTAATACTATTGCAACTGTTTTTGACATATGTGTTTCTGTGTCAGTGCCGATATTAATTTATGATGTATGTGTTGCATTACTATTCTGAAGGCGGCCTCCATAAAGGCGGAATGCCTTTTGGGTTACCTAGCTCCCTGAAGTATAATGTGTATAAAATCTATATATGTAATGTATAATGTATCAGGTGCAATAAACATTATTATTACTATTACATATTATCACAACGCCCATCATAAGAATTGTGTCCAAGTTTCCAGTATACTAAAATAAGGAAAACTCTCAACAGGCTTCTTCGAACGAGAGCTCAAAATAGGATTTTAAGGGCATTTAGATTGCAGAAATCCTTTGAAAAGCAATAAATAAACCCATAGTTTTAATGCTTTAATTGACAAGGCATTCAATAATTATGTCTAAGGTGATTGAAGAGGCAGAAGTAATATGTACCTAGATTGCATACCTTGTCAACACAAGGAACTATTTCCTGGACAACAGACTGATTGTGATGCAGTGGTTCGTTTTTCTGATGGTTCGTTTTTCTGATAAAAAGATATAATTAAACATTTTCTAACATTTAGTGTTCATTTTTTTGCCATGAACCAATTATTTATCCTATCCAGGCAATAAATGAAAGTTATACATTCCTTTCATAGCCTGATAATTTGATAAATTTTGATGTCACCAGCATACATTAATTGGTGGAGAGGACCGATAGCTTATATTATTTACAATTAGTACAGAATAGCAATGGACCCCAGTGAGATCCCAGTCGACTCCTGATTGGGCATGATAACGTTGAGATAATGCAGAGTGTATCTTAACTGTACGTTTATGGTCTGACTGGTAACATTTAAAACAGTTGAGCATATTCCCCAGAATACCTATTACCTGTAATTTTGTTCAATAGCAATGTATGATTGATCTTGTCAAAGGCCTTTGAGAAACCTGTATACATATATTGTGTTAACTTGAAAGCCATTTTCGATAGCATTGGTCAAGTAATTAGTAAACATCAAAGATTTGGTTCAGTCGACAGGCCTTTTATAAATCCATTCTGTTGAGGTACTAAGATATTTTTCAGTAGAGGGGATAACCCACATTCCACTATACATACTTTCAAGAATCTTAGCAAGGCATGACTGAATCGCAATTGGCAAATAGTTCATAATATTAGACTTATTATCAGACTGTGGTAGCCCAGTGGGTAGAGTGCTTGGCTACTGACCGGGGGACCCAGGTTCGAGACCGGGTGACGACCCTCCAGACACCTCCAGCTAAACCCAAGCCGAGTAATTTTTCAGGTACCACAGCTTCGTGAGAAACTGCAGCTAGCACAGGGAAATGAACTGGCCCCTCTATACCCTGATGTGTAAATTTCCACACGCCGTGGACTTAGTACTAGGTGAGCTCTACCCTCACTTAACATACCAACCTTCGGGTTGATTACTCTGGTGTGTGTATCAGACTTAATGAACAGGGACTATACAACAGTTTCAGAAATTCAGGAAAAACGCCTAAAGAAATGCCTATAATAATGTCTAAAGAATTAAGTTTTTTGTTAAGTTGTGCAGTTGGAGTATTTTTCTAACCTTAATGCCAATGAGAAAAATTGTTTTATTTTACAATCGATTTGCTGATTGACTAGGGTTCAGTGCGGTGATGCGTTAGCAGGGTTTCTCCTCCTATGAGCAACACAACAGGCGGTAATGAAATCTCTGTCGTGGCATAGATAACTGTGCATGACAGGCCTGGGAATGTCTCTTGCCCTTGCTAGCTTATTAGAACCCCTTCTGCTTACCCAAAGGATCTGGGAAATTAGTTGCATGGGAATTTCTCATTGAGGATCCCTCGAACAGCTGGTGATTCAGTCTCTTCTGCTGCCTGGATGCATCCCTACTGTCAGACTACAATTTATGGATCATCATCATCAGTACCTCAATCCAAAGATTGGTTGACTGCAGCTCTCCATCCTTTCCTATCTAGTGCTAGTTCTCTTACTCCTTGGTAGGTCTTCCTTATAACGTCTCTAATGATTTTCCCTATATATCTGTCCCTCGGTCTTCCTCGAGGGGCCTTCCCCTCTATTTTTCCTTCTATTATATTCTTCACGAACCCATTATGCCTC
>WURS02003665.1:0-12701 GCA_011762765.2 Rhinocypha anisoptera
AAATCTTTGTCTCGACATCCATTACCGGGAAGTGCAAGCCGTCGGGAGGTTGGAGGGAGATGTACCTTTAATGGGAAGGGGGAACGGTGTGGCGTACCGATTATAAGACGATTCCGAAATGTAAAATGAACCCTTTATCTCAAAAGTTGGGCGAGATAAGGGATTAAATTACCTCTCAAGTGCTTGTTTTCACAGCTTCCGCCTGGCGTACAGGAGGGACGATTTCACAGTTGCTTATATAACAGTCGACCGACCCCCTTGTTGAAATACTGATGTTGATAATGGCGTTTGATGTGAAAGGGGTGTATGCACGGTTTGCCTCTTCCCTTTCGCCTTTGCTACCTCTATCTGTGATGACATTTTGTTGAGGATGAGTTCAATATGAAACTTGGATGCATATTCGACACGGACCGCGTATTTCATTCTAATTTTGTTATAAAAGGTTGAAAAAAACACATTGCCTTTACCACATATTAAATTTAAGAAATATTTTTTGTAAAAATATATTACTTTTTTCTCTACTTTCTTTGGGACGCTTGGTTCTTCTTTGGGACGCTTGGTTCTTCAAATATCCATGCTAATTATCTCCCTGACCTTGATCATCTCCAACATTATTTAAGTCACCAAGACCATACCTAACTTCTTGCCACATAATATAAGGACCTACTTTTGGTCAGTATTCGGATGTCATTCATCCTTGCAGCCATATACAGCGTTTTATTGATTTTCAAACTGCCGTTCAGGTCTTTGTTGTTCTTCAAACACATATTTACAAATAGATCTCCGTCCTGACTGACCGACCTGATGACTGACCTTATTTCATGTAGGTATTTAAAATTCATTTTTATTCTTTGTCTATAATTTTGGTGTCTAGAATAAGCTCTTTCAATAACACACTCTAATGGTGGACTTTATCCTTGTCTTTTAGCTCGAATACGGCACGATATATAGAATGCATAGGTAGGGGATTAGAGAAAAAGTATTACATTAAATTTAATTATCCTATTTATAGTGAGAAATGTATCAATTTTTAATTTCATGAGAAAATGATATGATCTTTTTAGTTCTCTACATAGTTATATTCAGTATACTCCTCATTTTATATAGTTTTGGATTAACAAATTCATGCCACGTGAATAACAAATATGATGTAATTATATATTGTTTACTTTATTTTTCATGCTAGGAAGTACGCTCACTTACTCAGTTTTTTGTAAGGTAATAATAACATGTAATTTATATTTTTGAATTTATCTTGCTCGATGCCCATCAATATTGTTACGACTCGTTCCCGGGGTGGGTCAGGGATCTTACAATTAATAAATCCGATGCTCTTTTATTCTCGCTAGTCTTACAACCAGGTGCCGTCACTCCCCTCACAATACACACACACACACTTCCGCTCTCACCGCCTGCTCCGTCCGAAATCGCACACACGCTACCCTCCGATCGTGCGGGTACCTCACTTTTATAACTCCTCCTGGACTTCTTGAACCTTCGACTCTTAAGGCGCTGGGCCCACTCGACAGTTCGTAACAATATTATTTTGAACAGTGGAGTTTGCTATATTACTTTAAACAATTATTATACAATATTATTTTAAACAATGGATTTTCATCCATTGTTATTCTTAGTAAAGAGAGAACAAGTATGAAATAGTCTGCCATTGTGTCGTATACTCAGAAATCAATATATTATTATATATAAATACATACGCATTTGTATATCCATATAAGATACCCATCCATATGTGAAGCTTTGGCAATTGTGCTTTGTTGTGCAAGTTGTACTTTGATTGTAGATAAAAATAAAAACTTTCCTTGTTTTTACAAAGTTGAGTCCGAATCTATTGTGTTCAAAGTTCTACCTTTATAAATAAACAAAGGTGGAGGAGATTTCCATGTATAGCACGAATTAATTGTGGCCAGCACATTATTTAATGAAGACCCACTTAGAAGGTACACATGGAAAGTGCCTCGAGTCATCAGACATGAAAATCACTACGGTTTAATTTAGTATCAGTTTAGAAATCCGGCGAAGCGTTGCAAGAAAGGGAGAAGATATCAAAGGTGACTGCTACATAGAATTACGAATCAATATACGACTCAATTACGATCCAATGTAGTGAAGAAAAGAAAGAATAAGAATAATGTAAATTGAACGAGGCCAGACCAAGAATGGTCAGATGAGGAAATAGAAGACTATAAAAAAGAAAGATTGAATCAAAGAAAGGAAGATTGGAAACAGAAATACTGAATGCGGAAGAAGAAACGATACGCCTGATAAGATATGTATGTAAAAAGGAAACCATGGATCAAAAACGAAATGCTAATGCTAATAGAAGAGAGAGAGAGGGAAGTTAAGAAATTCAAGAGGGAAAACATAGCATGAAGCCGGAAGAGGTTGATGACCACGAGAATGGGGTCCCCACACTCAGGATAGAATCTACGACATCTACGGTGAAACAAGATACCAGAGATCTACGAAATAACATAGAAATTATATTTTTTTAATGCTGAGAGGAAGACGTCAGACCTGTTCAAACTCATAAGCGATACCTATGTAAGAGGAGATAAACAAATAGTGTACATAAAATGCATATTTGATCCTATACCAAAAGAATAAAATGGTAGACGAATGTGAAAATTTCAGTACGATTACGTCTGATGAAATTTCGACAAAACTAATATATCGAAGAATGAAGATGGAAGGGAAAACGTGAGGACGATTTTGAATTTGGAAACCGGAAGAGAAACCACCATTTACTGCTTTCGTGGACTTGGAAACGGTTTGTGACAACGAAGTTTGGAGCATCATGAGACTCATCCTAAAATATATCGTAATAAACTACAGCATCAGAAGATTGGTACAAGTTCTATAAAGAGAGTATGATTCTTCAATTTATAATAGTTGTGCTTTTCTCAAACTAATATTCCGGAATGGTTGGCGTCGGTTAGTGAATGCGGCCGTAAAAATATTCTCCAAAATCAAATAACAACGCGATCCCAGATTAAAACAGAAAATTTTCGGACGAAAAAAATATAAACATAACATGACATTCTTTTAAGCTGTAATTATTATAACTATGTACTTATTTACTTTTGTTATCATATATGGAACCTAATTTCGTCATGTAAAATTGGAAATAGATAAATAATTTGACATATTATAAATAAAATTTTCTTGGCATGAGATTTTGAAAACTTTGAGATTTTAGTGTTAATTTTTCTTAAGTAATATTGTGTTGCCTTCTTTACCTAAACAGTAATTTCTTCTGAAGGCTTTCATATACTAGGTCAAGTTTTTAAAGCGTTTTTTAAAGCTTAATACATTTTGAGAGATTCATTCAACGTGACTGGAAATTTATGAATATTTGAATATCCTTAGTTTTCTCCTCGCCTCACTAATAGATTTGAAGGCATTAAAAGTTATTAATGAGGAGGGAAGAGAATTGATGACACATATTCAATCATATGCGGCACCAAACCTTCAAAAGTACCAGTATTTCAGTATTCGCAACTTAGCGATTTCTTTCATCCATACGACTGAACCAAATTTTATTTCAGTTTGATTTTTCACTTGCAGCTATAAATTTCGCGTTTTATTATTTGCTTGCTACTTTATAAATGTTTCAAATAATTTTATTTGTGTTATGGTTTATTGAATGTTTCAAATTTCATCGAATACTTACTATTTTTTAATCCAGTATATAATTGATGGTATCGGGCATTACCTGGTGAAAACGATTCATCGTGACGACATATGAAATAATATGTCAGATTCCACAAATCTATTTTTGAAACTACCTGACTCGCCGAGTCTTCACCGGATAATCCAGTATATATTTAATTCTGCTGTTCTTATAAGATTCCGCTTGATTGTTATTGATTATTCAATGGAGAGCAGAGATTATGTCTATCAGTATACACTTACACAATTCAGTATACACATTATTATTACGCATCAGTAATATACACATATCAAGGATTGATTGAAATTCGGCATTCATCCGTTCCTGATAACTCAACAAAGTATAACCTTGTTGCTCCAGGGGATATATTCCGGTCATGTATCATTCCGTAGAAGTGGGATGCACATACCGTCTTCAGTACAGAAAGTATCACATCTTACGAAACTTATTTAATTTGTTGTCATTTAAAATACCAAACTTTTGTTTATGCATAAGTGAATAAAATAAATTGGGTGTGAAACCCATTAAATGAAAGAATTACTCGCTGAATCGAGAAACTATTTTCAGAACAAAGGTGACAACTGAATCAGAACGCTATATGTGACCTGTAAACCCATAAATTAAATGCAAACCAACCTCATGGTGGTAAAATACTAGTACCACGATACTCCTATAACTTCTGTGCTTCATGCATTTCTTATTCAGAAATCACTCGAGTCATACGTAGTATATTTATTTTGCAAGCGAAGCGAAGGAAATCCGCTTGAATTGCCCATAGCCTTTCATTTGGGGGCATGTAACAACCTTTCACGTCCGAGCACTTTTCATCCTTAATTTAAATCGCGAGAATTTTCCTTCTCTTCGGGTTTTACTTTCCTTTCGCCTCCTTCACTTCCTCCCTCACGTCCATTCCTCTTCTCCGTTCTCCATTTCCGGAGGAAAGAGAGAGAGAGCGAGAGAGATTTTTCCATGTAAATGACTGAGGCTGTTTTGAATGCGCTTCGCTCTATTCATCTGTCTCTTCTCGCCTCTCCCAGCATCTCCACTCGCGGAAATTCCGTCGACTTCATCCTCGCTTAATCTCTCTCTTTTTCCTTCCTATTTTTAGTGCCCTCTCCATTTGACCTTCTCTTTCTCAGAATCATTTCTCTTCTCATGGCTTCTTTGCGCGAACACTTCCAGTTTCATTTTTCTTACCCTCACTTTCTTTTTTTTCTCTTCGCGTCCTCCATCTTCACCGTCCGTATTTCACTTTTCCTTATTCATCCAGGCGAAATTCTGAATTTTCTAATACGGCGAATTTTATAGCACCGATCGCTCCTATTTTCGCAATGAATTTCATCTTAGCCGTTACCGCGTTTTCTTTATGAATCCGTATACGCTCCTTGAGTTCTAGAAAAGTTTTGACGTATTATTTAACTGATACTACTCACGTTTATCCCTTTCTTGTTATTCTAAGATTTTTCGCGAATTTAAGAGTAGATAGTAAAAGTATATTAAAGTAAAAGTATCTTATAATTAAATAAATTCATGGTATTGTCATGTAAACGAATACATTAACTATATCGTTTTTAATGAAATGGTTTCAGCCGTAACTATGTGGAATCTTTCCATCGTACAGGGTTAAAAAATCACAACACTGCAATTCCACATAAATAAATAACTTTATTTCCACGACCTAGGTTTCACCACAGCGTGGTATCATCAGGTCTAGGTCAGGAAACAACCTAGGTCGTGGAAATAAAGTTATTTATTTATGTGGTATTGTAGTATTGTGTTTTTTTAACCCTGTATTATGGAAAAATTCCACCTAGTTACGGCTGCAACTATTTCATGCATTATATATATATGTGTATATAATATATATATATATATATATATACATATTATTTTTATTTGCAGTTATGCATCTCCCTTGGAAATAGCAGTTGCCTCTTTCCCATGAATAATTTTTTACCTGGAGCAAATATATCCATCCTAATCTTATAACTATTTCTAAGCATATAAACAAGAAATGATGATGATACGTACAAATTATTACGGAGAGGTTTTCTATGGAAAGAAAATTATTGATTTCTTAATAAAAAAAATTTTATATTATATATGCTCCTCTACAATGTATTTTTGTGTACCAGGATGGTATTCTTTGATAGATGAATTTAATATGACTTTATTCTTGTTATATTTAAAACGAAATCCCTCCGGATAATTGACATAGTGCTTTTGACGAGCAGAATAAAGAGTAAAAGTATCCATTCTGAATATATACATAGATAATTTCCTTTTTTGCTTTTGAAATGCCTGCTTTTTATTTAGCTTTATTTTAACCGACCAAAAAAATTTGTATTCCGACATCCCGTTTACCGTGGACTTAGGAAAGACATCTGTTAACATGGAATGAAACAATAAGACCCATTTGATGTGAAAATAGTAATAGGTAACAACGACAGCATGTAATATATCATATCTACCGAAATAAAGTCACAAAAATGCAAAAGAATAGCAGAGGTAAAGTAGAAGCTAATATGAAATAGAAAGGTTAGACAAGGGTGTAACATTAACTGCAATGTCCGACATGTACTTGTAAAACGCAACAAAGGAAATACAAATAAAAGCCATCGGATGACTCAAAATGAACGGGGAAGAGATAAACATGCTCCGTTTCGCGGATGACCGCGTGTTTATAGTAGAGAAACGTAAAGACCTTAAACTGCTCTGAATACAATGGAACTAGGACTTAACTAGTAAAAAATGAGAATAAATAGAAAGTAAACTTAATTATTACTATGCGGAAGAGAGAAGCAGAGAACAGATGTCGATCTACAAGGACAGAATTGAGAGGATGTGGAATCAATCACCTACCCGGGAATCCGAATAACACGGGGATGAAGAAAAACTACGGTTATCAAGAGTAGATTAGCTCAAGCTAAAGAGGTATTCATGACGAAGAGGCAACTTAAATGTTCAAAGGATGAAATGCCACTAAAAACAAGGAAGCAATACGTGAAGACGTTCGTACGGCGCATGCTTCTGACAAGAGACCGAGACTATAGAAAAAATATATCGGAGTTGAATAAATTCTTTCGAAACATCGAGCTTGATGTGGATTCTGAAGTCCAATTGGATGGATAGAGTACAAAAACGAAGAAGCGCACGGCAGAAGAAGTAAGGTCACCTTGAGGAGCGACGAGAATAAAAGATCAAGTTGTATAGGACTCCCCTAAGGCATTATGGATTCCAGAAATTAAAACGGAAAGAAAAGGGTAAGGAAAAGACCCCGCGATGCAGCCGAAGGACAAATGCATAGGTGAAATTATAGCAGACGTTGGAACTTTAGAACTTAAAAAGTTACCGATTGGTGAGCGAGAGAGAGGGAGAGAGAGAGAACTGAAATAGGAAAAGATGGATACCTGAAGAAGCCAACCAACCTTCGGATTGAAACACTTGTGATGATTCCTTTACATTTAAGAATGGGGCAGTGATTTTTTTCCTTTGAAATACTTCCAAATAGCACCATAGTAAATCTCTTCCATAGTAAGGTTCTTTTGTTTATAAGTAGCTTCATTCCCGCTTAGAATTTCATCTTCTGTAAGATATAAAATTGTTTCTGCTCCATCTTATTCCATTATTTACCCACTCACATGCAAGGAGTGAAAAAATTCTCTCCTAAAAATCATTTCTTTAAATATTTTTGGATTTAATGTTCCTTTCGTTTCCTCTGCAATTATTTTCGTCTCTAAATCAAACTAATTCAGTATTTCTTCTACAGTTTCCAAATGATTATTCCAATTTTTGACATCCATTTTTTCTTTTTACCGTTGACATTGAATTTAAAAAAATAAAGCACTCCTCCTTTAAATTTCATGTGGATTCTATTTCAAATCAGCTGTGAATACTGTCATCACTCAAGTACCTGCCATCCAGTAACCTCCTCGATATTATTTTCACGACTACATTAACATCTGTTGACGTATGAATCTCTTCCAGGCCACTTTGATCTGTTCATAAGCATCGCCTCAGGCAAAGACATGATGATTTTCATCTGGATTCTATTAAAGCTAAACAGCTTATGATTTTGTGTTAAATTTCTGGTTTCCTTCTATTTAAGGCCGGTCTCACTGCCTTTATAACGATGCGTCTTCTTATTTAAGTTTCCGGGTAAAACATTACTCCCATTTTACTACTCATGAAGTGACTGCGGAAATATTTTTTAAATCCATAGTCTAGGAGTCTTTTTCTCGCAATGGAATGTACGTTGTCGGTCCCGAAAGCCTAATCTCACAAATGGAGGGGATTTTATGTAGGTTACTTGTCTTCACTTTCACATCAACTTAAAATAATAGATTAATTTGCGGATTTTCTCAATGTGCCATCTGTTTGATGCTTTTAATGGCGTGGACGGCCCCTCACCTGAAGACATCAGTGGCCACAGAACTGCGAACTGGAAACTGGCTATGTTATCTTTGGTCTAGTGTCAAAACTTCTATCGGCCTTACATTTTTTGCCCTGTATAGAGAAGTAATCATTCGTACATAATATAGTGTCAAGAGATGATTACATAAGATTCTAACAATATCGTTAATTAATTGATTTTACCTTCAGTTAGAGACTAAATAATATTGGGTTAAAAGACACTGTAACTGAATGCTGAACTTGGGGGGTGGGGGGTAATTACTCTGACCGTGTTATAAATACATTGGTGCTTTAAAATTCCCTTTCTGCACTAATATTATTCCTCCATGTCCCGATCTAACGCGAGGGGATGTAAGTATTGATGCGAAACTATTGAACGCTTCTGCTGTCCCATGGCAAAGTTCACTGGGGGCGTAGTAGACTCAGTCACATCAGTAAATTTACACTCTGATCGCAGGGAACTAGGCATCATGGGAGTTCCTCCGATATCCAGAGAGAGCAATTAGTCCGTGACTCTGGAAACCACAATTGCTGCTGCTGCTGCAAACCTTTGATCAAGCAAGCAGACCGACCATGTCCTGGAATGTAGGACAGAGAGGACCAAGAAGGATTATGCGGTCACGGAGACGTATTAAAAGCCACATAAAGGGTCAAATAAAGGGTCGACACATAAGGGTCATAAAGTGTCGGCATAAATAATACACTGTTAAATTAATTAATCCGTCCACCACTTTGGGAACTAACACTGATTGTCACCCATTCAAATTCCTTAAGAAATTATTCTGACATTTTATTATTATTTAATTGCAAAAAAACTTAAAACTTATTATTAAATAGGAGCTCTACGTCAAATATTGATAAGTTTCTTCTAAAAGTTGACCCATTTCTCACCTAGACCATTGCTTCTACCATTTACGGCATGTTTAGGACGTTCAATCTTCTTTTGACACTCTTCCAAGTCATATATCTCGAGTCATTCTTTTTCTAGCATGAATGTATTCTATAACTGGAAACGGGCGTTCCTTACCTGGAATCATTCTCAATTCTCCGCGTAGAAAATACACTGGCCCGTGATAATTTATTAACGGTTTATCCAAGCTCTAACCGGCTCATTTCGTTTCAAATAAGAGCCGCCTTAATCACCTTGATTAGGGATCATTTATAGGGTTGTCGTCTGCCCACCGCGGGACTCTGGATGCGAAGCAATCACTATCGATTGCAATCGGCTAATAATTAACGTATTTCATTGTTCCAGAAGTATATAAGCTCTTTATCGAGGAATACGTGCGGATGGTCAGTCACTACGGTTGTTATTCACAGGGTAATTTCAATTCTGAATTACGATGAAGCAACGAGAGGAAAGGTCAAAATCTGCATAATTTGACACGGGTCAGTGATTATTCACAATAATGATTGTCGAGAGATTAAATCAAGTACGCTGCGACCAAGGAGCTTCGTTTTTTCCTATTAATCTATTTCATACGAATTCCACTTGGATCGGATATCATTTGTCGTGATGTTCTTGCTGTTTTTAATGGAAACATCCCGATTTAAAAAGATTTATTACGCATTCAGATTAAAAGATTTAAAATATAACTAAACCAATTATCTCCCTCCCATTCCGAAGGATAAATAAATATATACATATTTATTTTTTTTGTTTTTAAATAAATTCTCATCGAATGGAGTATTTCGTGAAGACTTGTTGGTCGTTAGATGGATGATATGGAAGATTATCCATTAATTAACGCGACGGATCGGAAAGTATTAAGCTGACCTATATAATATCCTTAATATGGAAATAATTACCATTGATTGTTGTGCAATGCTCAGATTATCCATTAATTAAAGCATCCAATCGGAAAATATCGAGCTGACCAATATTATATATATTTTTTAAATGATAATTTATTCCCATGAAGTGAACGGAATGCGGATGGTTACCCGTATGTATTGTAATATTGTAATAACAACAGAGTGCATTATTTTGGTGAAAATAATCAATAATTTGATTCATTAGAATTATATCTCGTGACGTTAAGGATGAAAGCAACGGAAAGAAATCCACGTCCCCCTCGTTTAAAGGTGAAGTAACGGTCCCATTCGGTTCAGCGTTTTGTGGAACACATTTTGTCTCAGTTCCTTCATAATTTAAAAAAATATATATTTTACAATTGGCCAAACCCAGCACGAATCGGCCAGTTACGGTGGACAATGTAACAAAATTATTTTATAAAGGACAAAACACGCAAATTCATGCTCTAATTGAACAACAAAGTATCCACTTACCCCGGATTCGAACCCCCGTCCTCCGGATTGGCAGACGAGGTCGTCAACCCGAGGTCACAGAGGAAGGTAGTTACAATTTTTCATAAGTATTTTTCTATGTCATAATCCAATATATGTCATGCAAGCGAAGCGAAATATATGTCAGTCCAGCTATAACGTTTGGTTTCAAACCGGTAGGTGAAAGATCGAATTTAACACAATTGATATTCCCCCCTGTCAGTTGACATCTTGGTGATTAACATCTTCCCTATGGGAATTTTTGAGTGACTTACTAAGAAATTATCCTTACTCTGATTATAAGTTTTGACACGCTTTCAATTTAATTGGAGAAGAGGTTTATTTTAGCAATGTTTAAGAGTATTATTTAATTGTAGGGAAAAATATATATCATTACTTATACAATTTTTGAAAGCTTAAGAGGTAAATAAATTATTAGATGCACTTACCATGTACTGATGGAGTATTTTACCTGTTAAATATACTATGTTTTTATGTACTACTGGAAGAAATGTCGTTTAGTTTTGCATTTCGCTTAATTTTGCAGTTTCAAGCGATATATGCTGAGATACGAACATTGCAATGATAACGAGATGGTATGTTTTCACTGTTAAAAATAAGATTTATTAAAATAAAATAAGGTTTATTATAATAATGATGCTTATTTTTAACAGTGGATCTCCTTGTCATTCATTACATTGCTTAATTTTTTCTTTATCCTAAAATACTAATTTCATTTTTTTCAACTGGAACTTTGTTAATCGCCGATCGGGTTAGCCTGGGGGGTAGTGCGCTCGCCGGCTAACTCAAGGGTTCGCGGGTTCGAGTCCCGCCTCGGGCATGGGTGTTGTCTTTGTCCAATAGGGTCTTTTCTAGGATTTTTAGAGGAGCGAAATGAGCCGTCGAAGCACTCTATAAACAAAAAATACCACTCCTATCGTAAAATCAAATCGGCGAGCGTAAGTATAGGTATATTTCTGGCTATTGAATATTATATTAAGTGAGGCAATTCTGTGCTTGATGGAGAGTTTCCTGTAGCGGCTTGCCTCGGGTGTAGTAATAGCGCACTTGATAAATGTTTTCTGGCGCAACTTTATGGAATTGCTTCTTTGTTACAAATAAGAAAAAAGACACTTTGTGATTCAACATAAAATTTATTAAGACGCAACTCGGGTCTTGGGTTTTCGTCAGGTTTTCGCCCAGAGTTTTCATCAGGTGATGATTTCGTCCTGCGACGAAACCAGGGTCGTGTCTTAATAAATTTTATGAGGAATCACGAAGTGTCTTGTTTCTATTTGTAACAATGAAGCAATTCCACAAAGGTATATACTTTCTCTTAAAAACGATGTAGTCGCCATTAAGTTGTTGGTAAAGAATTTTTTTATTTTTATTTATTTATTTTCAATCGCCCACAAACAGCACTAATAGGCCAGCACTATAACATTTTTTTTAAATAACAAGGACGAAACAAACACATCCATGCCCTAGGTGTAGATTGAAAAATCCACTTAGTCGGGATTCGAACCCGCGACTTCCGGGTTGGCAGACGAGGACGTTACCCCGCCGCCAACGATGGAGGCGGGGTAACAAATGAGTTAAAATAAGCATTTTTGCATATCCGATTTTAATATTTTCTCGTTCTGATAAAGTATTCCATCAGAGCCATCCTTTCGTTACCTGAAGAAATTACGTTTAACCGTGGTTCGTCATTCGCCTTTTGAATGAAACGCTGAGAGCCATCCTCATCAAGTTCTCTTCTGACACTTTTGGTTTTGCCCCATTCCATCTCTTTATAGTGCACAATGGATCCAAAAACCGTATTGCTGGACACATAAACGCGTGGATGTAGATGCACAAACGTAGACTTGTTCGTAGAATATTTTTCGACACGTTTATTAAGGCGTCTCAAATTGACTCAACTCCACCGAAAGGAAAGCAGAGTGTGGCGTGGATTACAAGGGGGACAGAGGAAGTGGAGCCACTAAATGCGATCCCCTCGGACGGCCTGATGAAAACATCCCAATTCAGAGACGCGCTCGCTTTCCACCGAGCGGTGAAGTAATCTCACCGGCCGACGCGCACAAGCCCGGGCGGGGAAAGAGGGAAACGTCAGACGCCGCTGACACGTTTTGAAAAGGGTGTACGTCTGGGTGCGTGGAGGTGGATATGGAGGGGGCCGGGGTGTTTTCGGAAGGAAGGGAACATTTTCCGCGGCGTGCCACGTGCCCGACAGACGGGTGATGTTTTAATCGCGGGAGTCCCCCCCCCCTTCCCCTCATCCTCCTTCCTCCCTCCCCCTCCCCCCCCCACC
>WURS02003676.1:0-12701 GCA_011762765.2 Rhinocypha anisoptera
GCTTAGTATAAAGTGAGCTCCTCCCTCACATATCAATGTGACGGTAAGGTTGAAGACTTTTTTTTTTGGCTGACCCAGCACATTTCTACACCTTCAAATCTCGGCCTTTCGCAGCCCTTTTCCACTCGACTTGGGGTCCTTAATGTTTGCGAAAATATAAGTCCGATATAATAAACTATACTAAGAAAACTAAACTAAGAAACTAAGATAAGAAAAATAAACAAAAAGTCCCGCATTCATAATAAATATGGAAAGAAATGTTGCGTGTAGTCTCGCCGATTTAGTGTGTAATATTTTTGTTTACAGGGGTCGTAGACGGCTCTGGCCGTTTTGCACCTCTACAAATTATTGAAAAAACTATTGAAAAAACTAAAACCCATGCTCTATGCCAGACTCGAACCCACGGCCTTTGGGTAAGCCAGCGAGCGCGTAACCCTCAGACTAACTCCGCCGACCTCGCCGATGTAACAGCTAGTAGGTAGTAACTTTTTTCTTTAAACTCAATAGTCGACATGTCAACGTGGTTTGTAAACTTTTTGCATGAGACTCAATGACGAATTAACAGTTATTCCCTCATGATTAGTGTTTATATTTTCAAAAATTTACATTAAATCTAAGTACGCCTTGTTTCTTAAACTTATCATCGCTGATTCCTCTTCTTTCATTGATGAAAGTTGCTGACCCATCCCACGGCATGTTCGATCAATTTTCGCCACAGCACTCGAATCTCGGACTCAATGAGAAGTTGTACTTATTATTTGCTCCCCTCGTTCTATTAATTTGGTCCAGTCAGATCATATAGGACATCTGCCATGCCTTCTCTTTCCCTTCAACTTTCCTCAAAGAAGAATGTTATTTCTTCCAGTTTATAACCCTGGGGGTGGACAACGTGCCCAAGGGGCTGAAGAATTCTTTGGTGGTACATACAAAGAGTCTCCCTTCTGAACACCAATCTCTTTCAAAATGGAATCGTTTTTTCTCTCCCATGAATCATCCATGACACTCTAAGCATCCTTCTATATGCCCACATCTCGAATGCGTCAATTCCTTTTTATATCTTCTGACTTGATCGTCCCCGTTTCTTCGCCAAAGGAAATACTGGGAGCACAAGGGTTCCCAATAGCTGTTTGGTGCATTTATTTAGAGAACGGTTTTTCCACACGACTTCCAGCTTTGATACTGCGTCTCTCGCAAGCGGGATTCTTCGTCTTATTTCTTCTGCTTACGCTATCCTTCTTTAACTTTATTGCCATCCTTACTTATCATGGAACCCATGAAGATGAAGCTGTCCACTATCACATACTTCTTCTACTTCTACTTATAAGCATTACCCTGAAAACCGCCGCAAGGGCGTGTGGCAGAGGGTGAGCCACCAACAAACATTCACACACAACCAAATGCAAATGTTAAGAGACACATTGCACTCAGAATGAAGCAACCCGCACGCAAAATAAAATAGTAGAATATCATCCACAACAATGTGGAACAATGTTAGACTTCTCACTACATACATGCATGAAAACAACTACAAATGCCTGGCTGTGGGGAAGGTAGAGTGGGCGATTTCACCTAATTCTCCCCAGGTTAAATAAATAAATGTCAAAATATCTAGATCAGTCTTCGGAAGGAACTCAGCTCGATCTACTACCATAATCTTTTTTTGTCTTTGTTAATTGACAATGATAACTTTTCACTTTCCTTTTTAACTCTTTGGAGTAGTTTCTTGATTTCCTTCGCTGATTCAGTGCAGGAACTCTACTTTCGTCATAAAATCTCAGGTTGTTGATCATCCGTTCTCCAACTTTCACACTGCCATTCCAGGCGTCCAGGTTTATTTCTTTAAGGTACATTCTCCATAACAAAGGAGAATATATCATCATACAGCCGAAATAGTAAATATTTTAACCACGTTAGCAGTTTCTTAAATTGTTTTTTTTATCTTCGTGTACAAGCCAATGGCTTCCAAACTATTAGATGGTCTGTGTTGTTGATGGCGATTGGCTGGCGTGCATTCGCCTCTTTGTGGTACATACCATCCTTTGCTTTGGGGGGTGCCCCTTAAATGTATTTACCACAGACGAGTATCGAATTCGAGCAATGCTGCACGAATAGGATGAATGCCTTTCGATGTATTTTTTAAATTTAAATTTATTACTATCCCTCCCTCCAGACATGAGATGTGTGATGCGTAAATTATTTCTGAAGAGAGTTAAACCTCGTAGCTAGAGAGAGAAACTGATAGTCACTCTAAATCATAAAAATTTGCCCATTAACTATGGAATGTTTGGAGGGACGGAAAAAATCAGAGGAGTAGCACAAAAAATATTTTTACAAGAACAACAAAATCAACAGTTATGAAAGGAGGGAAAAGAATAAATTAAGCATTGTGACTAAAGACATGAAAGCCCTTTTTTTATTAGCAGAAACTAAGTGGTCAGAAATAAAATAAAATTTCTCACATTCAGAAATACGGAAATATTTTACGGAGGAGATAATTTTGGTTAAGTGAAATTGATGAAACTTACATACCACCGTAATTTGTAAGTTTAACGTCATGGCATAGAGATCCTAAAACAGGTGAAGATGCAAGAAATGGCAGTATTAATTTGGTTTAGACTTAGTGTGAACGCGAAAAAAATCCCCAATGGAGTAATCGAACTAGACTAATTCATTTTAAATGTGCCAACTGACGGCGTAAACACGTAATCAAATGAAACTGAACGCGCGAATAAATATTCTTATGAAGAATAATAACGTATGCGTAGGAGTGGGTGTTCTTATGAGGCTGAAGAGGTATAATTATTATATAAGTGTGACGTAGCAATTAGGAAAAGTCTACCCGCATAGTGAAGGATATAGCATTAGTCCAGTTTTTACGATGTGATTTTTTGACCACTTTTTTATTTATTCGCTTTCTTGTCTGTCTTTTCGTTTGTTTGTTTGTATGTTTGAATGTTTGCCTGTTCGGATTAAAGTTGGGAATTGATTTTAAACTAACTTCCCTATGAGCTAGAGACCTGAAACGTTAAACGTAACTCAGAACTGAATGAGAATGCAAGTATATATAATAATCTTTACAAACACATGTGAATAAATAAAGATGTACACATATTTCCGTGCGAAGTGGAAGGAGATGGCCGAGGGTACCGCGTACTAATAGCACTAAATTCATGGTTCCGAGTAGATGTATCGGTGGCTCAGGGCTATCGTGTTAGTAGTATTTCTCTTATCCTCGAACAGATTTACTACCCCATACAGATTCATAACCCCATACAGATTGTGCTGAAAATTTGTGATAGTGAATTTTGATAGTTTTAAAAATAAATGAAACATTTAAAACGAAAATCGCGCAATCGATAATGAGTTGCTGTCGTTATGAAAACGTATGCAAAAGTTCATTCCGTGTGCAGCACAATAAAATTGCTAATGACTTAGGTGAACTATTCATGCATCAATTATCTATTGCATGCGTCCTACGTTTTTCGTTTTAAATTTTACATTTATTTTTAAAACTACCAAAATTCACTATCACAAATTTTCAGGATAATCTATATAGTATGGCTGTAAACCTGTATGAGATTAGGAGAAATTATTTCATACTTTTTAGTCCGTTTTAAAAATGTGTTTTTTTTAATTTTCTAAATTTATATAATTATTTAGATTTTAGCGCCATCAATACAAAATGTGGGACGACATAAGTAAATCAAGGGCATTGGATGATGAGGAGTAATATTTTTCATTTCGTCTTTCCCTCTGCGGAACTAGAAAAATGCAATGGAGTGCAAAAATCCAAGAGAAGCGATGAGAGTCCATACCACCCACGTGAGAGCACACAGACACAACAGGAAAATAAAGCAAAAACAGACGAAGGACGGAGAACGCTTAAGCGTACCATTTCAGCAGCTCCTCAAGATTTTAGCAAACATGTCCTCGGCACCCAGTAGAGCGAATGCCGACGGAAATCTCCGTGGGAGTTAGTCCTTTCTCTCTCTCTTTCTATCTCTCTCTCTCTCTCTCTCTTCCAGTCGTTATAACTCCCGCCCGCCGACAGAGTATTCAGCAAATCGATTTCCGAAAGTTTACTTCCCCTGGGACTAGAAATAAGTACCGGAGTTGTTCTTCGATGACGTAACGCGACGAATCAGCAAAACAATTACCAAATGACAGTCAAAATGATCAATATAACCAGCCCTTTCCCGTATAAAACATTACCAAATATAACTTTGAGCAGAGGAGAGCTGATAACCCTTATAAGTGGCTACAAGGCAGAAATTTGGAAAAAAACATCGCGTGAAAGAGGCAGGAGGAAGGAGTAAAAGGAAAATATTCACATCAAGTTCCACATGTAAAGGAGAGAAGAACCAATCTGGAAGTGAACCAGTGTAAACGAATGGGGGATTCAGAAATTTCCTTCTCAACCTTAAATAAAGGGTAGGTATTAATAGGTGCCCCTTTTTTTCCAATCAGCAAGAAATAATGTACCCTGCCTCTCACGGTAGTTTAACGAGGATTTCTCTATTTCTAGCATGTGCAATGATATCTATTCAAAAACAAAAATGCCTTAGAATCCTCAGCAAAGACACGTGAATAATGGTAAAAGCAAAACATGGAACGATTTATGGTATACATAAATTAATATCGAATGCAACTGTGTGCCTTGACCATAATATGATTGTTACTATTTTGGGTGTGTGCCACTAAAGACTACGCGAATCATTCACTTGATGTGAGTTATTTGGATCCACCATCAGCTACTACGTATTTAGCCTTCTTTCTCTCTGTGTACTCTTTCCTTAATACCATTGTACTCTGGTCTTCGTTTCTTCCCTCGCCTCCTGCTTAAGTACTTTCCATTCGACCACTTTCTGTCTAAACTTGTTTTAGTCTTCAGAATCCTCTCTTCAGTTATCTTTGTTTCCTTCAATTCTTTCATCACTTCTGTTACCCAGTTGATGATGACTTTTTCATTGCATTTGAGAACCCGTTTTGCCAGCCGTCCGTCGTGCATTCTTTTGATATGTCAGTAGAATTTCAATCACCGTATTTTATGTCGTTTGGGATATTTGACACTCGTTCAGTCTCCTGTCTTCTCCTTAATCCGTAGCCTTCATCTGTTCTCTTTGGTCCAAGAACTAGTCGGGTGAGATTTCTTTCCGAACTCTTCATAGTTTACAAATCCTTCCTATTCATGGTTACCATTTCCGCAGACCGGCCGGGTTAGCCAGGGGGGTAGCGTTCTCGCCATCTGACCCAAAGATCGCGGGTTCGAGTCCTGCCCAGGGGAATGGGGGTTGCGTATTTTGAATTTTTTTTTCGTTATTTGAAGAGGTGCTAAATGACCATAGCCGCCGATGCACCATATAAATAAAAATACTAATACTAGTATTTATCCAGGGCGTGGGAACTACATCAGTCTTTGAGTGCCTTACTTAACGAGTTTTTCGACGTGCATTTTAGTTATATAAGTTTCATGTCAACCAAAAAGCTTTCTTCATCTTCTGACTTTTTTTTTCAATATCTTCCTGCTCCAACCCAATCACATGTATCAATTCTCCCAGGCATCTGAATTTTCGTTCTCCTCACTTTGCCGTACTTAGTTACATGTTATTCGGTGCCTCTATCTGGTTTGGCATGCACTCCGTTTTCTCAAAAAAAGATCCGTAACACCGCTTTACCAACTGTTGCTTGCTTTATCCTGATTGCTGCCCCTGATTTATCTCTGCATAATATTGCACCGCCCGCAAGACATTTACGGACTGACATAAATTTTTAGTATGGGCACATTACCTCGCTTACAGCGAACGTTGCTCCTAATTCTCAATTTCACTCGAACTATTTTATACAATAAAAGTCGAAGTAATGAAACATTAGAGCCCATCACGGCGTTCCTTTTTCTTCCCGGAGGGCCTTTCTGCCATTCCCGGCCTCCAAGCTTTTTCCTTTCTCCTTCTCCACTGGTTGTGGAGGAGAGGGAGGTTAGGGCTACCCCTAAGACTTTCCCTAGTTCTAAGTAGATGAATCGAATAGTAGATCGGCTGGAACCCGTCAGCCCTTCTGAAGTCGAAACTTCTCGGCTTTTTCGGTCGACATGTGTTGTCTCCACTCCTGGAAATTACCCCTTCTGATATTTAGGATGATATTCTAGGACCAGAAACCCTAACATGAAAGTTATTCTGCTAAAAATGGAAGTAATTAACACTCTTACAGCACTATACATATTTGAGTAAGAGTAGAAACTTGTAAGCCTTCTTCTGCTCGCCTCCCTTTTATTCTAGGCGAAATTATCCAAGTATGTATGGTAGATCAAGAATTTCATCCAGTTATACAAAAAGCCATTGATCAAATTCTTCGAGATATGTCCAAATGTGGTTTTAATCCAAAGTATAATTATTTACTTAGCTCTATTCTCCGTTTATTTCGTAAGCCTTAGCACCTACTTAAACCAAAGGGTTACCTCACCTGACGCTCTTGAGTAGACTTTATATCCAGTATCGCTCAATTACTTAGGATGGTTCATACTTTGTTCTGATTTCCCTGGTGGTTGCACAATAGGTTAATCTATAAACAATGAATCGATAATCTCCGTGAATACAATTCACTCGAAAAATCGTGAAAATCCTTTCTGGGGAACCACTGATTTTCAAATGATCAACCCCTGACTAATCGGAAACCTGGGCCACTCAGCTTAGAACAAGAAATCACCTGATTGGTCTTCAAGGCTGCAGTCAGGGAATCAACTGATTATCCACGAAAATAATTCCGTCGTAAATAATTAAAGTGATCAGTTTTCAACGAATTTAAATAAGAAAGATTTCTTCATTCTTATTACGCCCTTGTTGATTCCACTGAATTAGAATATGGATTTGATTTTTCACTTTGCTCTTTATTTTTACAATCGGAATTTATGTTTTGTGTAAACCTATTCAACAGAATACCAGATATAAGTGCCACACTTTCCTCAATATCACCGATTTTCTTCTTTCTTAACCTGAGGCAACGTACTAGATTAATTTTTTCTGCTGTTTAGTACCGGTGAATAGCCCATTACTAGATTGCTCCTATAAGTCTGCACGAGAAAGATATCCTTAACTGCAATGATTCTTAGAGCAAAAATGAACATAAATAGTATTCGATAAATATTTATTTGTGTTCCACCCACTGTATCTATTTGTTACTTTCTCAGTTGTATTCTGATATTTCACAACCGTGTTGAATTGTGGTTTTTACATTTATTGTGAATTTACATTTAATTAATTGTGAACTTACATTTATTAAATATGAGCATTGAGTTTAGTCGTTAACAATCGTAAAGAAAACAACAGAACAAAAGAAGTTCTTGAAACTGTGGTTCGGATATGCATTGATATGTATAAAATTAATATTAGCGTAGTCTTTAGAGGATTTCCATGGAATAGTTTCTCATTAATTAGATTCATTTTTATTAAACTAGAGTTCGAATTCATTTTCCAACCGGAAAACATTTAATTGTCCTATACGGGTCTTGGATCAGTGTCCCGATCGATAGGATTATCGATCGACATTTACGAAGGATAAGATTAGAAAAGGGATGTAAACATAAAACCCGAACTGGTATCTGGGTAAATGTTTTCTATTTATTGTCTTGAATATCGACTTCGAAGTCGACGGGTCATAGTACATTTTAATTTGCAATAGCCCCCTGCCACACTCCCTTGCGGCGGCTTGCAGGGTATTTCTTAGATGTAGATGAACACTCCGTCATTGCCACCTACGATAATATCCAGCAGCCCATTATGGTGTGAGGAAGGATACATACCTATCAATGATATCTCTGGAGTATGAAGAATTTACATAGTAACTCAATAAGCGTTTTGCAAATTACCAGATTCCATCCTTGCGATAAATGTTGTTTTCCATTGGTTAGTCGGTATCCAATTACCTCAGTGCAAGATGAAATCAACTAAGTGAATAATTTAGTTCTCCATTTTTAACAGACTTGAGGGTTAGCCATTGCATATTTTCAAAAATGTATATCTTGCAGAAATTTTGTTGACCATAGTACAGTTTCAAACAATTAAGACTGACCTTTACTCAATAAGGGCGAACAGGTGTAAATCACAAAGGGATCCATAGAAATTTATAAACCGCTACCATCTTCTTGAGCTGTGAAGTTACTTCTTTTAAAGAATATTAGAAGAAACTGAGTTTCAAAAATAAAAAACATAGATCACCTTAGTAACAACGACAGGCAAGTTGTAAAAAATTTGTAATCACACAGTCGGTGCCAAATTTTCCCAGTTGGAAAAATTTATCTAAAGACACATCAAACATTCCAAAATGTTTGGTCAGGATATCTACTAAATCATGACTGACATAAATTAAAACTCATATAGTGTAAAAATAATTAATTTGAAGAAAATTTCCAACTGCTCACAACCAAATGAGCATGAGGAAACAGATAATATGCCAATGCATTCAAACTTGATTTGGTGCACGTCTTGGCGAAAGGTCGACAGCAGTCAGCCCTGCCCTGTGGTGTCACGACCACTCTTTGGCACGCAGACTTTGAGAGCGAATGTGAAAAAAATTATCGATGCAAAATTGTTTTGAGCAGCTCTTAGGTGGACGTCAAAAGTTATAAACATTGATCTCAATATACTCTACCTGAAACCACTCGAGGTCAAAGAGATTATGTCGAAGCAAGTCAGGAAGGGTTATGAATCGAGAGTACAACGGGTGCCTGTCAGCCCTTCAAAATAACCATATGTTGAGTGGAAGCATATGCGTAATAGGTAATAGGCAACCAAAATAGAAGTAATGAAGATTAATGTGAAAAGATAGACAACAGAAATGAGAGTATTATTCCGAAGAATACAAAGGAAAAGAAGAAGAGATGGATTAGCTGATGAAGAAGGCATGAACATGAATTAGAAAATGAAGAAGAATCTATGGAAGGAACACAATTCCTGAATCGATGATAAAGACAAATTGATAAAGATGTGAAGAAAGGCTGGGAAGTGGGTCAACTCCGAGTCATTTCTTTTGAACGCAGGAGGTTTGAGCCCACGAAGAGAAGGATATCGTAGAACATAACGGATAACAAACCGAAGACTGAAAGAGTAGTCGCTCCCCCGAAGAAAAGATGGAAAGACAGCAGAATGACAAAGGTTGTTAGATAACAGGAACAAATGTCCTGAAAACAAGTGGAAGTAGAAAGACCTCCCCCCCCCCAGGAACCATGTGCTGTATTCGTTCGGGAGTCTCCTTCACCAACCTCTCATCCCACTACCTCCTCCGTCGGACCCACTAATGGGGATTGATGCATCCTGACACAAAGGAGACCACTAAGGTCACTAAAAACAAGCCAAAGGTCCTCTCATTGATGCAGCAGCAGCGACAATAAGATAAAGAGCGGGTACTATTCCGGCCGAGATGTGCAAGTCGCGCATTTATTGTCACGTTTTTATTAACTCTCTTTCTTATCTTTCTGTTTCTTTGTTTGTTCGGGTGAAAGTTGTGAAACTATTTTAAACTAACTTGCCCGTCAGCTAGAGACTTGGAACTTTAAATATAAATCGGAACTGAATGACAATGCAATCATATCCAATAATATATACGAACACACATGCATATATTAAGACACATACATATTTCCATGCGAGGTGGAAGGCAGTGGTTGAGGGGTTCGCAGCACTAAAGACGATAAAAAATTCCCCGTTAAAATCAGACGACACGTTGGCTCATCGGTGACGAGTGTTTACCGTCCTGGGGGGGGGGGGGGTTGGGGATTCGAACCTTACAGATCTCAACTTTCTTTTCAGTAACAAAGCGTGAATTTTTTTCATGGCTGTCGATAGACCATTGAAAAAGTGCAAGGAGAAATATTACATAAATAAAAAATGATTAAAAGCGGAATTTTTAAAACAGACTAAAAAAGTATAAAATAATTTCTCCTGTCTTCGTAATGAAAATTTGAAAAAAAATTGTGATCGCGAATTTTAATATTTTTTAAAATAAATGTAAAATTTAAAACGAAAAACGTGGGGCGCATGCAATCGATAATAGTAGGGTGTGTTGGGGATGTTGCTGTGAAAGAGAAAATGCACTCAACAGTTCACAGATTTAGGTGAACTATTCATGCATCAATTATCTATAGCATGCGCTCCACTTTTTTTGTTTTAAATTTTACATCTATTTTCAAAACTATTAAAATTCTCAAATACAATTTTTTTTCAAATTTTCATTACGAGGTTAAGAGAAATTATTTCATACTTTTTATTCCGTTTTAAAAACGTGATTTTTTCTTTTTTCGAATGTATATAATGATATAGTTTTAATCCGGCAGCTGACCTCTGACGAAATGGTGCCTAAAGATACAGAATACAATTTTCAGCAAAAAATAAAACTTAATTCAAACAAGTATCGAATTCCTGCCCGCCTTGAATAAGCGAGAAGCTTCAAACCAGGGAGGGCGGGGGATGGCGGCGGGTTCGTGGGGAGAAACCCGGAAAACAGATGTCCACCCGGCACGAGAGAGAGAGGGAGACATCAAGAGGGGTCGGAAGATGGATGAGATGGATGGTGGATGTTGTTCGAAGCCACGGACACATGGATTATGACTGGCCGTGAAGACGGGAAAACATTCGAGCTGCACCATTGAGAACAGACTCAACTACATCTATGAAATACCCTGCAAGTTGCCTGGAGGGCTCGTGGCAGGCGGTGAGTTGCAACACCGAGCATGCATGCCTAAATACTAATATCATGCTGGAACATTATCAAATTACATTAATTTAGCATGTATGCAATATGACTACAAAGTTTATACCCTACCTAGTCTACATATATAACCCCATCGTGCCTGTGATCGTGTTTTTTTTACATCTAATTGTACGTACAAGGAAAAATGAAATTTTAAATCTATCAGTTTTACAATCTATCTTTCTGATTTTACGTGCGTGATCATGCCTACCGAAGTAGCGCAGGGCTTGTGACGCCTTTCAACCACCTCGCTGAGACGTACTGAATCAAAGCTGAACAGCAAATTTAACCTATATTTCAACCGACGCGTCGGTTGAAATACAGGTTAAATTTACTGCACAGATCTCATTCAGATTATTTCGGCGAAGAGGTTAACGACGTTCAAAGAGTTTTTCCAAACCCAATTCCTCCATTTACATCGTTACACCTCTACGCTGGTGATAATAATAACCCTTCACGGGTTATTATTATCCAGGGTGGGTGGATTCAGGTTTGATGTTGTGAAAGTTTGATATTGTTAAAATAACGCTTTTCCGCTTATTTTCTTTTCGTCAGGTACGATTACGAGTCAATACCGGTGTAACGTCGAAACACGGGTCGTGACAGAAAATAAATTCTCATGTGGAAAAGTTTTAATTTTATTCCAATTGTCTTAACCTTAAGAGACGGTTTAAGGCTTTACTTGGTGGAATCCTCTCATGATGGAGGTATAGAAAGACACAGCATTTCCACACAAAAATTATAGCTTTATTAACACGACCATCTTTCGCCGTAACACGGCATCAACACCTGATGATGCTGTGTTACGGCGAAACCTGGTCGTGTTAATAAAGTTATAATTTTATGTGGAATTTCTGTGTCTTTCTATACCTCCATGTCTTTACCTTCACAAAAATCTAGCCGGCCTACTTCACACTCGACCCGAATCTAAAAACGAAACATGCATCATGAGGGTCCCATAACTCTTGCAGCATAAACTGGGCGTGGTCTAATAAGTGTAAAATAACAGCGCTCTTTAACCATGTCGTGACATTTCCCAAGTATTCCTCTCGTGAATCCTAACTATTCACGCGTGTTACTGGCCGTGGTTGCTGTGTAATCTACATCATCTATGAGACACTCCCTGCATGTAAGCCGCCGCGATAGGACGTGTGGCAGGGGCTACGTCCACACACACACGCAAGCCAGGCATGCAAACTTCCGTGCACGCACGTGCATAAATGATTAAAAAGGGAAAAACAGTTTTGGTAGGAAAAAATAGTTTCTCACTAAGCTAAAACCTCCCCTATCTCCTCCCCCCCAAATACGAGCGATCACAAGGTTCGAAATTGATTAACATCTGAGGCGTGTGATATTGTTGACATCAAAGAGGAATGACACTTTTTCACATGAATCAACCTGACGTTTTTTTTTTCCTTTTTAATTCCGCAGATACGACTTTCAACTTTCGTTTCCCAGAAGTCATTCCACCTCTCGCGCTCCGATCGAGCCTTCCTGGAACTGGTGCCGACCCCTTCGTGCCCTCCACCACCCTCCTCCCCCTTCCCCAAGAGACCTACACGGGTGAATTTGCATGTAAATGCATACAATTATACGAAACGCGGCGTCTCTTTGTCACAGGCCCGGATGAAAAAATAGCGGGGGCGAACAAAAATGAAAAAGTTTATTTTTTAAATAATTGATTGGCTGCTCTGACAGACCACTTAAGCAAAGGGAAACCGCAAGGTGACCAGGTATTTGGTTGGAGCCATTGGAATGAATTTCACAGGCAAGAGGAATGGCGCGTGTGGAGGACGACAGCCAGTGACACAGGAGCCGAGGCAAAGCAGGAGAGATATCCGCCGTAGGGCGCAGGGGGGGGGGGGGAATGAGAAGGGGGGGGGGGGGGGGGAAGGGCCGGAGGAATAAGACAAGGGGGGGGGGGAGGGACGGCCGGGTGGGGATCGGAAGGGCGGCGGGTA
>WURS02003687.1:0-12701 GCA_011762765.2 Rhinocypha anisoptera
TGTGGGTGGGTGTATGGGTGCAACGACGCCACTTTCTTTCCACTCTGCTTCTCTTCTGTGTGCTGGAGGCAATAGATTCATAGATGCGCCCGACAAACCTGCGATCGGCCAAAAATGCAATTCTCCGGCAGCATTGGGATTCCAACCTCCAGCCGTGTGCGAAACGCGAAGGGACAGGCGGTACGTAAGTCTATTCGACGTGAAATCCTCGTGAAGGAAGGACTCAAATGCATACTAGGTACATGCACAAAATATGTCTATGTCTACGTAATGCCCTGCAAGCCGCCGCAAGGGCGTGTGGCAGGGGGTGAGTGAGCCATCACCAAGCATGCATCCCCACATGCTTATAATAACTATAATTAACATCTAAGGAAACTATTTACATGAAAAAAAAATGAATGACAAAAAAAGTCGTACGGGAGCAAAATCAATTGACATTTGATTTAAAAAAAAAACATGCAAGATGATTGACATGTACCCACTAGTTACCCTAATTATTATCTCCGAGCTTGTAGTCATATTTGTTTTGGTCTCTTAAGTGTTCGTGGAAAAAATGACATTTTATGTCCATCTGTTCGACGGTCTACCTCCCTGATTTTATGTACGCGTTATGATCTACCGTAGATTGTCGGGGCTTGTAATATATTTTTGACTTCTTCGCTGAAGTGATCTTTCTGAAATCGGCATAACAAATTTAACCTGTACTTCAACCTACGTTCAGCGAGTGGCTCCCAACCTAATTTCTCCTATAAGCTTGTTACACTGGTCGTAACAGCCTTCCACAAATCTAGCTTCTCCACGCTGCACGCGATCCAACTCCAACACCAATCCTGTCTCATGAGGGTCCCATATGTTCGAGGCGAGACCTAACTAATGAAAAGTAACAGCGCTCCTTTACCGTCTCATTACATTTACCTAGTAACATTTTTATGAATCCTAACGTTTTAACTGTTATTCCATATATCCAGATATCAGTATAGGAAACTTATACCTGGAAACTATTAGCCCATAAGGTGACAAATAAATGTTGTGGCATGATGGCATTGCTACAATTCTTAGGTGATGCACTCAACGAGTCATAGCGAGCAACCAAATCACATCAGGGAGAGACATACATTTAGCAATAAGAACTGATTGGAAAATATCTTTCGCTGGCAAAGCGGTTTTTCGGTAAAAGTGCCGCTTATCACTTTTAATGTTTACTGGGTATTAGTATAGAGGTTTCCGTGGAAAAGGATTACATTTAAGATTTATAAAGGCGTCCTCTTCACGAGAAATTCATCCCCCTATTAAGATGCAATGCACATGTAAGGATAACGAACCACTAAAATAGCAGAAATGACATACTGAAACAAAACTTCAGAATAGATTATTCAATATTTACAAAAGCAAGACAAACAAACCCCTCGACAAATTGGATCTCGCACCTGAACGCTGGAATTGCTAGGCAATATGGCCACCGTGACGGCGTAATTGCGGCATGACTAGCTACTTCACCGTTCCAACGAAATAGGCTGCAGCAGACGCACCCACTATATGGATAATTCCATAGGACAGAGACTCATACGACGGTCACTTATAGCTGCGCTGTAAAACCACCACAGACTTCAAAAACGAAACGCGTGTTTCTTTGGGTAGTTTAAAAAAAACCAAATGCATCTTAAAGGTTGCGCAGTTAAAATATAATTCCAGACTTGACCAGTGGCGTGATACCTTCCCGATCCCACCCTATTCGCCCAAAAAAGTGTTCTCGGGCACTCGCGAGAGACTTCCAAAGCGTCCGGGGAGGTTTGGAGCAAATAATCCCACTTCCCAATCCCAATTCGAATTATTGACCTTCAAGGAGATCGGGTCTGAGCGGCCTACTGGCGCAATTTTTTTTTTTTAACAGCAAGTGTAAAGTAAATTATGTTTCCAGGACGGGTAATACGAATCGTGGGCGTTAGAATACCATTTCGAAACTATTCTGACTGCTTTCTTATAGGTTGTGACCACCACGGATAAGAAACGGCGTTCCAGCAACAATCCGGTGTTCAAAGTGCACCGTGGTCAAAACTCAATCGAAACCTCAAAAGAATCTTGAGTGCACCGTTTCTTTTTTAATGCCCTTCTATGACTGGGGAAAATTCCCTTGGGCCGATTTTTTTTCAGAATGACGCATACGATCCTATTCAGTTCCGAAAAGGTATGGGAGTAAAAAAAAGCTTGTACAATGAAACATGTGGCCACGGGAAAAAAATCCAATTAAGGAAGAATCTTCGACTGTTTTTATCTATCCTATTTCATTTCGGTGCGATGGGTACGATGAAAGTTTACTCATTTAAAGTGGAACAACTGCGATCGCATCTGACCGCAAAGTTCTGAAAGGGAATTACGCCGCGCATATCGTCGTATTTTCCTAATGGGAGGTTCGAACTTTTATTAGCGTGCTCGCCATTACTGTAAACGTAGAATATGTTCGGTTCCCTGCACATGAAAGCAGAATTTATCAGCAGTTTTGTTTCTGTAGCCGCTATATCAAGGTGGAAGGAAAGCAGTGAATGCATAAAAACTGTTACCCATTGCGATGTAATTATATCAATGTGAATGGAAATATTTTGCTACGATCAAAGGATGCTCGCGGGAATAGACTATTAGTATACACACCTGAGAAAGAGTAGGTTTGACAGTAATTAAGTAGCAGATTAGAGTTTTTCTGGATAAAAAGACATTTCCACTCATCCAAAATGACATCTGAAAATATTGGAGTAACTACATCAGAAAAGTAGTTTTCAAAGCTTAAATGTTTTTTATCACCTTCAATCATTGAAATTGGAAATACTACGAAAAGAAAAAAATACCAGAAAAATTTCACCTTTTGCACAATCGTCGGTGAAAATTGGCCTGTTTTAACTCCTCATCCGGTATAATGGAAATTTTACTTGCTGTATCAGCTTTCTAAGTGTGATGAAATTCGTAAATATTCGAGTAGGTTCCTCTGCATAAAAAAGTATATAAAGAGCTTAAGGGAATTAGCAGAATTTTATTGCAACGCATTTGCGCGAGAGAAGGTTGGCTTCGTTCCAAAGCTGATTCCTCTGCGAATTGTAATACGTTCGATTAAAGTTCAGTGCTCTACGATTAAGGTTCATTATGGGGAGTAAATGGATCTGATGGTCGATTTCCATTGTGAGGTGCGAGATTATTACAAGGGGTAATAATTCGCTTGGAATTATTGTGAGGAGTCAAATGATTAAGTTTGTCGAACGTAATGCAAGTTCCAGAATCAAATGAAACTGGCTTAAAATTTCAAAGTCTGTTAGGTCAACCAGATATCCTGAATGAATGACTCCTTGTGCATGGCATAATCGAGGAGTTACTATGCACATCCAAAAGTTGAAAACATAAATAAAACAGGCCATAAATAAGACACGACCTCGGCCATCCTTTACCTAATGGATAAGCGATCCAAGACTGATTTGAGGAGAACAATTCCAACATAGTCCATTTAGTGCCCATTATTTCATTTTCATAATTGCTTTTCAAATGAAAGTCCTCCATGATTCAGTACAGTAAAGCATTGTAACAAATACTAATTAAAGTCGTAACTTTCAAGGATTTTATCCATAAACTACTCTAAACTTGGTGTTTCCGTATCTTTTCACTCAGGAATTAATTTGAAAATTTCTTATTCAAAATTCATCGGCAAGTTTAAAAAGTAGACCGAAAAACGTTTTATAAAATCTCGGAAGTGTCTTATTGTTCAATTACAAATTTTCAGCACTGTCAAGGATACTTAGATCTAAAGAATATATTAAAGTTCCCCTCATTTCACCTCTAGGAGTAAAAGTCGTTCAGAAGTTAGTTTTGAAGAGTCCAGTCGCCTACACGACAACGAAATCTCCCAAGAAGAAACCATCTCAAAAATCTCCCAGGAAATCTGCACGCGGCCGAATCCGTATAAAAAAATTGACATGTCAGTTAACTATCTAGAATGAAATCAAATCGTGTTCCGTTGACTATCCCATCTCAATCTTATTTTTACTCATTAATTCTTATTTAACCAAAAACATCCATTCCGGAAAATTATTTAAAAGAGACCCACCAAAGGTGCTGCTTCTCTTCAACTAAGACGGCAATAGGAATCGATTAACTTCTCTTAAAATTCCCCCACTGGTCTGCCAAAATCAGATAAGTAAACACCTCCTAAAAGCAGAATCATTAGATAATAGTGTTCTAAACTGGTAAGGTGCACTGGTTTAAAGGTCAGTCAGCAAGGGAAGAATAACAAGGGACCGAAATTCCCAATGTTACGAGACTTATTTTTCGTGAGGTAAGACCAGCTTTCTTCGGGATTATACGGGAACTCCAAGGACGGTAGCTTTCCAATCGAATACTAGTATGGCCGAGATGGCTGCAGAGCGAGAAGCCTGTCTACGCGTCTGCCGGGGCCAGCCGCCCGTCTGCCTCCGTGATAACGAGCCAAGCACCTCGAAGGCTAAAACATCTTTGTTCCCTCTATCCCACGTCTGGACACTCACCGAGGTTTTTAGAGCCACCTCTCTGTTCTACTTTCTTGGTTTCTCAAAGAAATGGCCATATACGAAAGACAAAAAATCCAGCAATGACACAAGGTGTCTCTTGGTAAAAAACGTTTATATCGTGGAGTAAGGTAAACGCTATTGTCCAACAATATGCATTTTATCAGCCCAAAGTTTCGAAATATTGGTGTGTACACCATATAGATAATACTCCAGATGCATCCAATTTCACCAGATGAAATTTTGTCCTAACAATTCTGCGCATGAAAATGTCACTGTCATAAATTTATGGAGCGTGAAATGTAGTTGATTGATTTTTACCTCCCCTTGGTGACCTGTCACGGGTTCCATCAACGTCACGCTCTACGAACGAAAGCCGTCGCAAAATATATGGGGGCGTGTGGCATTAGGGTCTATTAAAATAAGATACTTAGCATAGACACACACCATAAATGCATGCAAGCAGACAATAACCATTGACTAGGCAAAACATTTTCCTGGAATAAAGAGGAAAACAACAAATGTATATTGAAAACCCCGTCATATTATGGTAGATTGGATCACGCCCGGGAGATCATGGAGATGGATTGTAGAGCAGGTAGATTTAAAATGTCATTTTCCCCCGAACCATTAGAGATCAGAATATACTAGGTCATAGGGATCCTTAGGAAGAGTAGTGTATATATTTTATTCACCCTGCATGTTTTCTCTTGTTTCCTTTATTATATATTAAATGTTATTTTACTTTGTTTTCCTCATGATATGTAATTTATTGTGAAACGATTTGTATTCAGAAGAGTAACATTGTCCCGTATGTTGTGGATTGTGTTCTGCTATTTTATTTTATTTTGCATGCGGGTTGCTTCATTCTGAGTGCAATGTCTCTCTTAACATTTGCATTTGGGAGTGAATGTGAATGTTTGGTGGTGGCTCGTCCCCTGCCACACGCCCTTGCGGCGGTTTGCAGGGTAATGCTTAGAAGAAGTAGAAGTCTATTCTATACAACGACCAAGTTTACTTTTCGTTTTCAGGGTAGAAACGACCCGAAGGATTTCCGAAGGGTTTCAAAAAAAGGATTTATATACAGACCACAAGCTCAAACGAATGAATAAATAAATATTATTTAGCCCACCTAGCGTTTACTGCCACATTTCCATTCCTATACTGTGGCTACTATTATCTCTACGAAATGCGCGGCTTCGCGTTCTAAATAAATATGGAATATAGGTCATAAATCTTGAGATAAAAAGCATCCTCCGCCTCGGTGAAGGGGCGAGAAACAAATCGAACCCTGTAGCTGTCTATGAAATTTACCATAAAATTATATAATTATCCGAAAAAGATTCTCAGTCAACTCAGCTATTTTAACTAAATATGAATAAATACGAATACTGAGTATTAAATAATTATTTTTCCTTGTAACCCTTTTCCCATAATTGTGAGGCTGCTACTTTTTGGCACGGATTGGAATACATTTTACGACCGTATGCCCTTGCTTACGAAAGCCATCCAGGAAAATTAGTTTTAGACATCCATGTCCTGATCGGGACTCGAACCTGCGACCTTTGGATAAACCGGCGGATGAACTACCCACTCGGTTAACGTGGTCGGTGATTGCTAAATCAGAATTTAAACGGACAATTCGCAAATATATCTCTCATCTAAAAACAAGTCGAATTGGAGACGGAAATAATTCATTCCATCGGGATTGATCCTCTAAGGCAATGATAAGTTCTTTTCATTTTCCTTTCTATGGCACGCTCTTATAACAGGAGAATATTTCAGGATTGTCCTACTATATTATACAAAAAACATTACAATTTTTATAACTATTTTTGACCTCGAATTATAATGCCTTTTGTTTATCACAATGGGGATCGCAATCAACCAAGACACAACCACACACAACGTGATGCAAAAAGTTCTAAAGAAATCAGCTGTAAAATAGATTATAAGGCAGCTGTAGAACAGAATAGAAGGCTTTCAGAAAGCATTTTGTGTAAATATACGCGTGTATTTCTCGAATTTAGGGTGGTTGAATCTCGTGAGAAACTGACGAGAGAGGTTTTCAAGAATGTGGTGTCGAGGTCTGACGATCAAACACGGGGTTTAATTAAAAGCATTAAAGCAAAGATAAAATTCTAGAAAACAAAAAGATCACATGGGGAACATGCATGAATACGAACACACGCTGAAACGTAACAGATCCTTAAGGAAAATAATATTAATGAAGATCTCGTAAGGAAGGAAGACCAAGGTCCAGACGCGAAGATCGAGTGAGCACAGGCCTATGAAACGAACTGTACGTCTACGAACTAAAAATGAAAATTAACCTCTCAAATGAAATTCTCTGATCATATGGTTGTCATAAGGATAAACATTTAATTTGAAGGTGAAAGAATTGTAGTTCCTTTAAGGGAGAGTGGATGTAAAATGAAAAGGATCAAGAAAAATCCACGTTAATTAACGTTAGCCAATAAATTTTCTAATAACAACTCCTAGCATTCATAATTAATGTGCTAAATCACATGTGCGACCTAAATGAGATAAAGTGAAGGTGACAATGTAAGAGGTACGCACGCTTCCTTGCTAAATTTCATCTTCAATAATATCCGGTTCCACTTTAGGAATGTTCGTGTTCACTCAGTACAACAATTAACATTCCGTAAACACACAATAACCCTTGAATTGTAATGTGTAGAGCGAGCCCCCTGGCTGCACAGTAGAGAGAAAGCTGTTCATCAATGAAACCACGTGGATTTTCCGCTGTGGCACGCGATTGGTTTAAACATTAATTTCATACTACGCACCGAACAATTATACACTTATTGCCGAACGCTATATTAGCAAATTCAAAACTTTAGGAACACAGGATTTCATATAGAAACAGGAAAATCACAAATTTTCCATTCAAAAAGTACCACAGAACTAGAAACATTGTGACAACATAGTCTAATTCTAGTTCACGACACACTATTATAAAATAAAAAACACGAAAAAACAGCAAAAAAATTAAAATTTAATTTAAATAAGTATGTAGTGGACCCGTTATTGGGTTAGGATTAAGTTATTCCCTAAAAATATTACTCACTTGGCATTTTACTCCTACGGAACTCTTAATATAGATAAATAAACAAAAGGTGTAACCATGAAAGAAATGTCATCTTGTCTTAAGTCACGTGACCAATGATTGTACAATTCGCAGAAACCAAAACTCGCTCTACCTATTATTATAACACTATGACAACACTCATATGAAAAGTGCTATACATGTTTGCTATATGTCTTCCCATGACTTGATGATATAATAAAGCTTTCACGTTATCAATTTCAGCTTTCAATTTCAGGGAATTCAGGTACTCACCAGAGAGGCCCTCAGCTCAAACCCAGCAGAAGCCATCACAACACATTCGGCAGAATACCGAGAGTGTGATTTGATGCAAGCGAAATTTGCAGATGGAACCGACAGGCGGCACGGGGAAGGAACTTTCTCCAACTCCACATTCAGATGAAGTTGCAATTTCACGCGCTGATGGGTTTATAGTACGGGCTCTAGCCTCATCACCAACTCCTGAATCGTGGCTTATGGCTCGGGAATATTCGCTTCCTACCTCATTACTTTAATTAAAATCACCTTCAAGCAAAGTCAATTCCCCTAGAATGGCGAGGTACTTCAAAGAGAAAGAGCCAATGCGGATAACTGTTTCTGTACACCGTTAGCCAAGCGTTGCTGGCTCCTATCAGTTTTTACGATATAAGTGAAGCAGGAGAGGCGACAGGCAGACGAGGTCGTTTACACCATCGAATGCACGTGGGAAATCTGATGTGGAACTGGACTTTTTAAGTGAGGAAGGAGGAAATGGGTGGAAAGCAGAACCTGGAGGAATCGCCATTAGATAGGTGATGACGAAAAGTACGTACTCGTAATTACGTCACTCACGTGACGATCAGGGATAACATGAAAATTTCGCCACCTTCGGAATTCGAACCTGTGCTTCTGAGGTTGGAGGTCATTAAACTTTATACAGACACTTTATTCATAAAGTGCCGATTTACGTGATCTTATCCTCTTCAGTACCGATCGTTTTTAACGGTAGGGAGGGAGGGCTGTCTTCCTGGAAAATGTAAGGCATCAAAAGTGAACGCTGAAAAACTGAACCGAGACGACGGAAAGTTTCACGTAAAAATCCATAGATAACATTAGCAAAAAGGAAAGAAAACAAGCAAATTTTTGCTGTTGTTGTCATCGGCAGCCACGTACGTCATGATTCCTTTCAAAAGTTACTAATTTCCAGAAGGTATTTACCATGATACTAATCACAGGATCAAAGGTCGCTCTCCACGACGACAGTATAAATAGAGAGGTCAAAATCAAAAAGTTTTTTCAAGTTTTCAATGTTGAGGAAGGAAATACTTACCTCTGCGTTATCGTTTTAACGGAAATTATAAATTTTTAGAAATATCTAGTTCAAACCGAGGAAATAGAATTTACAGCTTGGTTCAGGCAAGGAAATCACGCAACACCATTTGCAAGTTTAAAAAAAATATAACATGATTCTTGTGATATAGTGTTGAGTGGATGACGAAATTATTAGATCGAATTTGTAGCACTCCAATATTTCCGTACATAGTTAATACTAAATAACTGCCAGACATAATCAGGCTAAGGGACCAACGACGGACTTCTCTGTTCGTATTCAGTGTCCTAGAAAAGAGAAAATACAGGGTATGTATGGACTGGACTACCCAGAGTTGCTTGTACCGGGTCGGGACCGGAGCCATCTACCAAGAAGTTCCCCACGCCCCATAAAGGAATCTCTCCCAATTGATAACTACGATATCATTGCCGGTGGAGCCAAATTTTGCGTCCAAGGCGAAGGAATCATACGCCGCCAGATACCAGTCTGGAAATTTCTAAATACCCGCATAATGTGATACAAAAATCGGTGGAACCGTGTCAAAAGAAGTTAACCGCAACATTCCATTCTCTCACGTTTATTTATGGTAGAATTTATAACAATCATGCTACAATGTTTACCATCTCATAGCCGAAAATTTGTTTTATTGGACACGACTTTTAAAGGTATATTCCGCCAAACCCAAATCATTTTCAAACACTAATACTTTTTAATTGGATGCAGTCGCCGTGCTCCGTGGAAAGAAATTAGAGCAAGAATACTTGACCTACCTGGGAAGCAGCATAAGAAGTTCAATGGTTTTCAAATGTATATTTGCTCAAGCTAGTTATGCTACCGGCTATGAATAAGAAAACTGGTATGCTCAAGGAAAATGTCATTACATAGGAAGAGATGTATAGGAAAACGTTCGAATGGAGCACGGCGTTATATGGATCAGAGATAACGACCAATGGAAAAACAGACCAGAAAAGAATAGAAGCCTTTGAAATAGTGCTGGAGCAGTATGCTGAAATTCAAGTGGACGGATAGATAAGCTTCAAGGTTTCGGTCTGAAAGTAACGCCTGAAAATACCCAATTGATTTTTCCTCTTCTACTTTTCTATACATTTCCTCATATACATACATCAGGTGATGTTGCTGTACTACGGCGAAACCTTGTCGTGAGTGAATAAATATTTTTATGTGGAATTGCAGGGTGTTCCTCTTGAATTTACATACCTAGTTTATTTATTTTTCTTCCATCATGGACGGACAGAGTTAGGAACGAGGAAATGTATAGAAAAGTGGAAGAGGAAAAATCAATTGGGTATTTTCAGGCGTTACTTTGTGGAAGGGATTCATAATGAAGATGAAAACACTTGGTTTGAAAACACATGAAAACACTTTTTAATATGGAAAAACCATGTGTTTTCATCTTCACTAGGAAAAATCAATTTGGAGTACGATAAGAAAAAGTAGGAAAAGGTGAATCCTACACACCATAAGGCATAATGAATTTGTGAATAATATAAAAAAGGAAATGAAGAGAAGACAAGTCCTCACGAGGAAGGCCGAGGGACACATATATACGTATGTATATGGCAAAGAATTCAATCGATTCAGGCTCAAATTTGGACTCAAAATCACCAGGATGATTTCAACTATTTAATGAAACCAAACGTGTTACAATAAAGTCCCTGTGAAACCAACAAAGTTTTTTTGTTTTCAATCATAAAGGGAAAATTTAAGAGAGGTTGGAAAGGAGAACTACCAAAGGAGAAGAGGTAGAAGAAAGAGGGTCTACCAAAGGCAACGCACTAAGATAGGAAAAGATGGAGGGCTGCAGTCAACCATTCTTCGAATTGACATAAAAAGAACTATAATTTTTAAATAGGCTAAAAATGTAAATCAGATGCTTAAATAACGATTAAAATTCACTCAAAATATTTAATTTTGCTTTTTATAAATAAAAAAATCAATTCTGCGCTTCTAAAAGTAGGACCACGACTATCTCCTCGAATTTTCGCATAAATTATCCCTTGCGTCCATTCTGTTTAACAGCCACCTGAATGGATACTAATGAAAATTTCATTTCGATGGAATCTGATCTAAAGATAGCCGAGGATGCCCAATTGGCATTATTGCATTGGAATGTCTACTGTTCGTTTTAATGAGGGATGCTCAAGTCATTTTCCGAATAAAATAACCTTCAAGATAATCTTCCTCAGTGAATTTTACTTAAAGTTAAATATCTTTTAAGCTTTAAGCTAGTAGAACTAAGGTATTTACTCCTTTACTACCTTAGTCTCCGAATTTACTTTCTAAAGCCATGTAATCCCACCATTATCAAGGCTTCAAGAGAAAGAAATCCCTTCGCCTTCTCCTTTAAGAGAACAAAAAAGTTGTGGATTTTCTGGACAAGCGAGTGAAGGGAGGATTAACATGAGATGGTGTTAAGTGTCTCTAACTCCTCCAGTCTAACTGAGAGATTTTATCTTTCACCTTGTCGGCCTCCAGAGCCAATGTGATGGAATAGAGCTCCGGTTTGAAGACTAAGAGGAGAGAACTGGAAGTGAATGCTCCGACGCTTATCAGAAATCGCTGTACTTGCGTAGAACCCCTACGATTTCATTGTACTTACATGGTTAGAAGATGTAGATGCGTAATGTTCCCTCAATATTATGTTGAAAAAATTAAATAAAATGGGAACGTTTCCGAATTCTTGAATTTCGTCGGTTTATATGCTTAGAAACGCCGTCGCAGCAAGAAGAGAACTGCGAAATGGGGCGAGGACCCATTTTCTTCCGCTCACGGGCGACACATTGTTCGCCTTTGCACTTCGTCTAAACTAAATGACGTCATTACGTTACTCGATCCTCGATTTGTAATAGGAATACCTGTATGGTGGGAATGCTCTATTACTTCCCCACACACCTTGGGATACATCTATTTTCCGTCATATTCATAATCCTTCCTTTATCCGTCCCACGAAAACCTGTTGCGCATCCTTTTCCCCCATCAAGGATTTATCCTTCATCAATCTCACATCCATTAAATCTTTTGAAGGCACTTGCGGTGTGGGTGGATTTGTGGCACGTCTGGTTGTGCTGCACATAGTCATTATACGCGACAATCGCTCCTCCAGCAACCCATCTTCGATCGCTTTCTCCAAGTATAATGGGGGCGAGAGTTATACGGAAACCTTTTTTATGTCACTATTTTTACGTGTGTCACGGCGGCCCTCGGGATGCGTGCTGCTTTAATGGTGTCGTCCCTGTCGCTACAGAGGAAAAGGAGGGTCGGAGACAAAATAATGATCTTCTCATTCTCCCCGCGTGTTCGTTGAAAAGGGACGCCCTTCTCCGTCTTCGTCAGACGTAATCGACTCCGAAAATTTCACCGGAATGACGAGTTTCATGATCGCCGACTGTGTCTGCACCTACACGCGTGTTTGTCGAAGAAGGTCGAGGGCCCGTGCTCTCGTAAAGTTTTTCACATGCGGAACGAATCACCTCAAATAGAAATTTATCCTGGAGCGTAGAAGGGCTGATCGATACTGGTTGACAGAACTCACACGCAGGGTCATTTCAATGAGAGACGTTTTCATATTTTTGTGTGTCGAAAGTACAAATTTTGGGGTGATATTATATTCGAAAATATCGATATAGCTTAAGATTAACAGTTGCAGGCTGGACGTAGTGGAAGGTATCCATAATGAATAAAAGAAAATGCACTTTTCCACAAAAATATTTAATGCGTACTACGCGCGTTTCGGCTTGCTAAG
>WURS02003698.1:0-12700 GCA_011762765.2 Rhinocypha anisoptera
CTAGGATTGGCGACTTACCATGAATAGGCTAATAATGATGACTGCTCTACTCTTGAGCTCTGATTTATACTGCCTCCCTTGTTCTATGATCGAATTCGATCTGCTACCGCCACATCTCCCCCTTCAGTTCTGCACGGGTCGCCTAGGTCTGCCTCGTCGTCGAATAGTTGCCAGAGAAATCGTCTGATTGTAGCATCTCATAAGACTACTAACATGCGCCCTGCGCGATACTCCATCATTGCCAATTAAGTTATACACACGTGGATTATTCGTTGCTTGTGCCATGAACGGACCTATAAACCTAGGATGGTTCTTCTTTCTGCTTGTCACCTCATTTTTCTGATATACGCGTAGACCATCTAAACTGGGGACTTCTTTGACTAGGTTCTTCTTGTTGTATTGTTGGGCCATTCTTTGGGCAGCCCGGTGACATCGATTTTTAGCTTCCGCCACCATCTCCTCCCGGTTCTGATCACAGGCTGGCGTGTCCAATTCGTATTTTGAATCTACTGGTAATGTTGGTTTGTTTCCGTAAACTAGTTCAAACGGAGTAAAACCAGTCACGCTATGTTTGGATGTGCGGTAAGCCTGTAGAACTCTAGGTAACGCTTGTGCCCATGTTTCTTCTGATTCTTTGTTCGAATTGAGCCATTCTTCCAGTGTCAAGTTTAGTCGTTCTGCCATTCCTAGACTTCTTTTCCAGTAAGGTGTAGTTTTGCGATGTTGACAACCCACCGATTGAAGAAACTGCTCGAATTCTACTGAAGCAAAGTTAGATCCTTGATCAGTTGCAATTTCTACAGGAATGCGCAATCGTGGAAAAACTTCTTGTTCTAACCACTCGATAACGTTTCTAGCATTAGGAGCATCTATCACTTTTGCCTCGATCCATTTCGTTACGTGATCTTGTGCAGTTACAATCCAGTATTTTTCTCCTGGTTCAGGTGCAGGCCCTAAGATATCTATCTCCCAATGAGAAAGTGGTTCCATGTGAGACATCTCTGTTGGCGCTAGTGGTGCTGTGTTAAGTTTGGCACTTTTGGTTGTTTTGCAAGTGTGACATTGGCGTGTCACATAGTTTGCTGTAAACTTGCGTGCTCCAGGCCAATGAAAGCGAGATCTCACAATGTCCCACGTGCGTTCGAAACCCATATGACCTCCTTTGTCGTGAATATCTTCTAACACCTGTTCACGCATTGCCATCGGGATTGCTACTCTCTTGCGGCCGTCACCGATGAAAAACCAACGATCGTTTTCCTTCAAATAGCACTGTGGTTTTTGTAAAGCCCTGCGCTCTAATTCATCATCGATCAGATCAATTCGGGCGACCAAACGACTCATCACGTCGGCTCCACAATTCTCTTTGCCCGGAATATAGTTGATGATAAAAGGCATAAATTCTGCCAGACATATAGCCCAGTTAGCCAGTCTGGAATTTGTGCTTTTGGCCGACTCGTGAATAAATTTCAAAGCTTTATGATCGGTTTCTAGGATGAATTGTCCAAAATAAAAGTAATGTCGGAATCTTTTCGATAGTGCCCAGTAGACTGCGTATGCTTCTTTTTCGGTTGTGCCATAGTTGATTTCCGACTTGGAAAACTTTTGACTAGCATAGGCAACCACATATCTCACACCATCTTGTTCCTGAAGCAATACAGCTCCCATCGCTACATCTGAAGCGTCTGTCTGCAATATGAATGGTTTGTCCATATTTGGGATCTTTAGAATTGGTGCTTTACATAGTTTCTCCTTGATTGTTTCAAAGGCTTTTTGACACTCCGTTGACCACACAAATCTGGCGTCTTTCTTTTTGAGTTTGTACAAAGGGTCAGCAATGTGAGCATACATTGGTATGTACTCTTGATAATGATTGGCTAATCCCAAAAATGAAGCTAGTTCTTCTTTGCTTGTCGGACGTGGCATGTCCCGCATTGCCTTAACTTTCTCTACCGATGGTTTGACTCCTTTTCCACTCACATGTACTCCTAAAAACTCGATCTCTTTCAAGCCAAATCTGCATTTATCTCGATTCATACGCAAATTAGCATTTTCCAGTGCTTTGAAAACTTGTTCTAAGTGTCTTTTGTGTTCGTCCATTGACTTAGAGAAGATAACGATATCATCCATATAGCATGCCGCATTCTTGATGTCTCGTAGAGCTACATTCATTGCTCTCTGGAAAGTTTGCGGTGCAGAACATAGCCCAAAAGGCATTCTGTTGAACTCATATAATTCTCCGTCAAATCTGAATGCCGTTTTTGCTTTATCTTCTTCAGCTAACTCAATTTGATAATATCCCTTTGTCAGATCGATTTTTGAGAACACTGTTGCATCGACAAGTTTTTCTTTTAGAATGTCGATTCGAGGCATCGGATACGCTGATTTTGATGTTATGAGGTTAAGTTTGCGAAAGTCAATTGCCAAGCGTAGTGATCCGTCTTTTTTGCGTACCGGTACAATTGGAAAACTCCATTCGCTGCGACTTGGTCTAATGATCCCTGATTGTAGTAATTCTTCTATTTGTTTACGTGCCATCTCCATTAATCTGGTTGGAAAGCGTCTCTCCGGTACGATTATTGGTCTAGATTCTTCGATTAAAGGAATGTCATGTTTTGCTAGTTTGCATTGACCAAAGCCTTCGAATAAGTGTTCAAATGTCTTAATGGTTTCTTGCAACTCCATGTTTGATTCATCCTCTGCTTGACTACTCTCTTCATCCAGCTCAATCAAATCGTCATTTGTCCAGATACATAGTAAAGATATGGTTTCTTTGTCACCATTTTCTCCTCTTAACCCTTTTGGTTCTTTTAACACTATCTGTCGTCCGTGATTTTCTGCATATATACCTCCCTGATTGTCTGTGGTCACTTGGTATCGATTGATAAAGTTTCTCCCTGCAATCGGTTGTTCCACGTCTGTGACATAAAACTCTGCCGATAGAGACTCGCCATTTACTTTCACCTCTTTTTCCACTGGACCTGTGCCTGGCTTGATGGTTCCAAATGCGCCTCGAAACCATTTACTTTCACCTTTTTCAGTAGGAAATAGTTTGCTCGGAAGAAGGTTTTTTCCCGTTCCCGAGTCGTGTAAAATCTCGGTTTTTACTCCACTAATCTCGGCTTCGAATGTGATTGGTTCCTCGTCTACCTGTGCACTAACTAGCCCACATTGTGCTATACTCGACTCTCGATACCACTTTTTCTTTGGCCGTCGCTTGCCTCGCTTTATATCACTACCATAATGTTCTAGAGTTTTATTCACAGGTGCTGTAGCATTTTTGTAAGGACACTCCCGAGCAAAATGGCCCTCTTGGTCACATTCAAAACATTTTAAATGGTTGGCTGTTTTGTTCTTTGTGTCGAACTTTCCCCACTTTGTTGGTCCATTTGATTGTTGAAAGCCTGGCCACTTGCCCTTCAGTCTGTTGCCGGTTTGCCGTTCGATTTGAGTGAATCTGGCCGCATGAATCCATTCGTGGATGATATCAATCGACTTGTCTAGTTGAGGCATGACTCGAGCCAATTCCAGTCGGTAGCTAATTGGTAGTTTCCGCGAATTTTCACGAAAAATCATACCTATCACATCACTCCCACCGTTTCTGTCTTTTAGAGCCACTCTCCAGTTTTGCATTGCATTACGCCACTCGGTGAGACCGCTAATGTCGCCGTAGAATTTTACCCAAGGAAGTTGTTCGGCTTCTCTGCGTATTGCCCATTTCAGCGACTCGTCTGAGCCGAACTGCAGTTCCAACTCCTCGATCGCCTGAGAAAACGATCCAGCTTGTTTGACCAGTGCTGCTGCTTTGCCCTCTACCTTGCTTCCTAAGTACGATAATTTATCCTTCTCGCTGAGCCCAGTTCCCATGGCATCACTGAATCGTTCCTTGAAAGTTTGCCATGCATAACACGAATCCTCTCCGGTGAATGGAATCAGACGTTTGACTTTGTTCTCGCGTTCTTTACCGCTTGATTCCTCCATGTTCTTGTGTCCCTTAACCGACCTCTGGCCTAGAATCCACGCTAACAAGATCAGCCAGGCAACGGTCAATAGTATCATCATCATTGTACCGAGTGAAATGGAAATCGCCACCTCTGCCACCATGTTGTACTAGGATTGGCGACTTACCATGAATAGGCTAATAATGATGACTGCTCTACTCTTGAGCTCTGATTTATACTGCCTCCCTTGTTCTATGATCGAATTCGATCTGCTACCGCCACAATATTTAATAAATAGATACAACAGGGATTAACTTACTAGTTGCACTCTAAACTCTTTGCTAGCAAGGTAAAACATGGGACAGTTTTACAGATATGTTAGTAAAATTTTATTAATTTTACACGTTACTACTATGGCATAAAATTTTTATCCAAATAACAATATAGTTGTTTTTCTATGTTAAACTATTGAGTCCAAACATTTTAGTGTGTAATCAGTTTTTTTTGAAAATGATTGGACTTGATTTGTAAATCAATTGCTTTGAATAGTAATGTTTCAACTGTTTTAACGTGTGCTAGATCGTTAGTTTGAGAATGTTGTCAATTACCAATAGCCAATAGTGAATAATTAGTGCGTGTGATCAATTAAGATCAATCCAAACAGATATAATATATAATTGTATATAACTTGTATTAGAAAAGATAAATATAATCATCGAGACTATGTTGCGAGTAACGCATTTTAAACATTTGGGTGTTCAGTTTGTTTACACCTTAAATAGTTTGAAATATAGAGATGATCTTGATATCACAAGTGAAAAATGTTAGATGATCTTGAAAAAAGCGATTTCGATATTCAAAAGTAAAGATTCCGATAAAAGACGAAATATAGAAATGATCTTGATGTCACAAGTGACACAAAGGAAAACTAAAGTAGAAGGTGAAGTGGAGAGATGATGTTGATTCGAAGACAACCAAAAGACAAATTGACCTCTGACGCATCAACACTAGAGCGTTCTACGCATGCGTGCTACACAGAGAGCTCGTATCATATACAGATTGTCCTGTTCACAAACTACGCGTTTAATACGAATTGCTTGTGAAAGCTGACGAAGGCAAAGGCTGTTCGTGGGCTATAAAAGTACTGTCAAAGGAAATAAACGTCACGTCGTTTGTGAATAGGGCAATCTGTATAGCTTGCGCCATATGTAGTGTGCTAGTGACGCTTCAACTCCATTAGTCTACAACTATTCTTGGCTTTGTTAGACTTTGAAAGAGAGAGAATGGTGAGAAAGAGAGAATGGTGAGAGAGAGAGAAAATGGTGAGAGAGAGAGAAAGAGAATGGTGAGAGAGAGATGAGAGAGAGAGAGAGAAAGAGAGAGGTGAGAGAGAGAAAGGTGATAGAAAGTGAAAGAGAGAGAGAGAGAGAAAGAGGCGAGAGAGAGAAAGGTGAGAGAAAGTGAGAGAGAGAGAGAGAGAGAGGGAGAGGTTGAGAGAGGGGGGTCGTCTGTCTATCCAACCCATAAGAGAATACCTCCTCTCTCTCCCACAGGTCTCGTAATTGTCTCAGGCAATAAGTTTCGCGATAACACTTTTACCGTATTAGGCATGTATTTTAATATATACTTTAGATTATTAATGCAAAACAAATTGGAAAATGAGATACAGTTTGAAAAATACTCTAATTACAAAGTTTAACTATCACAATAAAAATTGCTGAATAAATTAGTATTCTCATTAATAAATAGAGAATAATATTTGCTTTAAAAACCTAGAATAAAATTGGCTAAAGTTAATAATTTGTGTTAAACTTTAAATTGATGAGTTAATAAGGTGAACTTTTGAAAATTTAACTCTCAGGTGATTTGCAAACTTATAAGTGCGCGTGCGCAGAAAGGCTCTTTAATTATGTAATACCAGAGAAACTACTTTTTTCCCAAAATCTAATGTACTAAATAAATTTATTTACATTATTGATGATGATGATGTTGATTGATTGATTCTTTAAAAAATAAAACCAATAACGTTGTTTATGAAGAGTCTTTCTTTGTTTTGGTTGTTTTGCACGATTTAGCCGACTTTTTAGACTTTGTCGATTTATGAGACTTTTTGCTTGAATTTGACCCATTCTTCTTCTTGTGATCTTTCTTTATCGCAATAGGCATCTTAATTTGAATCGATGGCTTTTTATTCGAGTTGGACTTGTTCTGCTTCAAAATGGACTCTTTTATACTTTTGGGTCTCGCTGATTTCGACTTTCGCGAATCAAACCTTCCAAAGGTTCTTAGATTGTTTCGAGTTTTGTGTCGTAAGCACACCATTTCACAGAAATAATAACCTGTCATAACTAGAACTACGAGAAGAGCACAGGAGACCAGAAAAATCCAATAGAGAGATAAACTTGCACCCGGCGATCGAGTAGATGTCATTATCTATGATAGTTCATAAAAAAGTCACTAGATGGAATCACTGATCAATTTAAATTAAAAACAAATTTTAGTTTTTAAAAAATCTTGAACTATTCTAGCAGATCTTCATTTACTGTTTGAAAGGTTTAATTTTATCAAAATAAATTAATTTAGGTTTTCAAGTTTAATTAGTCTATACTTTAAATTAAAGTTTAATTAACCCTTTCGCTCTCGAAAGCGGCTATTGGGACGTATGTGTCCTGCTCATTCAATTAGCAATATAAAACTTATCTTTTGCTGATAATCTTTGGGATCGAAAGTTCAGTTTATACAAAATGACACTAGATGGCACCACTGATAAATTTGACAAAAATTATAGTTTTTAAAAAATCTTGAAATAATCTAGTAGATCTTCATTGACTGTTTTATAGTTTTAATTTTATCAAAATAAATTAATTTAGGTTTACAAGTTTAATTAATCTATACTTTAATTAACCCTTTCGCCCTCAAAGGCGCTATCGAGACAAAAATACACTAGATGGCACTACTGATAAATTTGACAAAAATTATAGTTTTTAAAAATTCTTGAAATAATCTAGTAGATTTTCATTGACTGTTAGATAGTTTTAATTTTATCAAAATAAATTAATTTAGGTTTTTCAAGTTTAATTAGTTTATACTTTAATTAGAGCCTTTAAAAAATCAGTGAAACAATGCTAAACAATAGTCTCATTTTGGGGATTTATAAACTATATTTTCGAAGGATTTAGATCACATTGCACTTGCATGTACACACGCTATCAACCACGTGTAACAAAGCTTAAGATATCTTCAAGATCTCTTATTTGCTCTCAATCTCTCTCTATCTCTCTCTCCAACTCTCGCTTTACGTCTCGTGTTTGCTAAAGTTTATAACCTAAACTTTATCCACTTCTCTATACGTTTCATTACCTTGAAACGTTTCGCCAAAGTCCTCAAGACAAGTCTCTGCTCTATCTTTTTTTCTGTATTTATATTTGTTGTTTCAAAAAATCTGCCAAAACTCAACCATGTCGCAAGACCTGAACAACAATCTTAACCTGGAAGCGGTCAAGATGACTCTTGACCAGATTGGGGAATGGAACTTCCCCATCTTTGAGCTGGCTAACCATGCTGGCAATGAAGTATGCTCTCTTTCTCTCTCTTTCTCTCGCTCTTAATCTCACTCTCACTCTCTCACTCTCTCATTCTCTCTCTCACTCTCTCTGTCACGTTCTTTCACTCTCTTTCAATATCTCTCTCTCTCTCTCTCTCTCTCTCTCTCTCATTCTCTCTCTCATTTTCACGCTCACATTCTTTTATTTTTATACTACATATTTTTTTATAAATTTTAACCACTTTTTGAATCCCATATAGATTTTGGCGCAAATGGCGTCTAAAGTTTTTGAAAATTTGGATTTGTTCACCAATCTCAACATTCCCCGGGATCGCTTCATGCGTTACTTCCGGGCCTTAGGCGCTGGTTATCAGAACCAGCCCTATCATTGCCAAACACATGCAGCTGACGTGATGCAGTCAGCTTACTTCCTGGTCACCCAACCCATCCCCGGGTTTAAGGGAAACAAGGATTCGAGCCTGCCCAACTCCATCGCCGGCCAGTGTTCTCCACTGGAACTTGCGGCCTTCTTTATGGCTGCAGGAATGCATGACTATGACCACCCGGCTAGAACCAATGTATTTATGATTGCCTCGAACCATCAGCTGGCAATCAAATACCATAATGAATCCGTCCTCGAGAATCACCATTTGGCTTCATCGTGGGATCTTTACGATTCCAACCCGGATCATCAGTGGTTGTCCCACTTGGAGCCGAGTAAATTTGAGCAGTTAAAGCTTTTAACAGGCCAACTTATTTTGGCGACAGACTTGAAACAGCAAGGGTATTACATAGGAAAAATTAAAGAAACTAACCTTGAATGGACAAACGAGGCACATCGCCTCTTGGCTCTTCAAATGGCACTCAAACTGAGTGACCTGAGTAACCCATGCAAGGCTCGTCACCTTGCACTGCCCTGGAAGGATCGAATCCTGGAAGAATTCTACCAACAAGGCGAAGAAGAGCTTCGGCTCGGACTGCCCATCTCTCCGGGAATGGACCGATCCAATGTTGATGAACCAAAAGGGCAAAAACTCTTCATTGAGTTCGTAGTCCAGCCTTTGTACAAATGCATGCAGGAGGTTGGCCTCTTGCCGGGAAAAACAAAGGCCGATGGAACTACAGAAATTCTCCCAATCAAACATCTCGAGGAGAATTATGAATATTGGCAAACTCGTATGAGACCGCCAGAGTAATGAGAGAGTCTTTTTTATAGGAAAAATTTTTTTATAGTGTTGTTTAAGCGTTTTGTATATGTTATTAGTTTTGTGATGAAAATATTAAAATTAATGTTAAACTATTTTAATAAATCTATCTACTCTATATTAATGCGCGATTGACTTTAGTTGTCGTTGTCGTTTTAAGTTTTGTGTTAATAGTCGGTCAAAACCACATAAATTATAATTGGTTTTTAAAGTTTTTCCAAAATGTCGATAGATGGCGCCACTGTTTTACTTGCATGTTTTTTCTAAATTTTTTTAATTCCGGGTTCCTATCTAAACAATTAAGAAAATAGATATCTTATATCCGAATTCTCCCGATATATTTGTAGTATCTTGGAACACTTATTTCCATTTGGAACAATTTATTTGGAACACTTTTGAAACACTTTAAGAAGAATAAGAGTTCTTGTTATCTCGAAAAAGGGGCGTGGATTTATATTTTATCATGGTGGGTGGTGATTTCATTCTCATCACCACGTGGTCAGTCTCTACTTTGCAACTTCGCATCATGAACTATTTAACACGTGACTAACAAGGCTTTCCATAGCCAAGATGGCGCCATTGCCTGACTAGAGGAGATTGGGGTTCTAGTGAAGACTAGACGGTGCTGTGGAAAACCAAGATGGCCCTGGAATAATATTGTCTCGTTAGCCATTCAGGCTGGAGAAGATGTATGTTCTCTCTCTCTCTCTCTCTCTCTCTCTCACTTCTATCTTAACGCTCACATACTTTTATTCTTACTACATATATTTTAACAATTTTAACCCATTTTTAAATTTCCAATAGATTTTAGTGCAAATGGCGTCCGAAATTTTTGAAACTTTGGAACTATTCACTGAGTTGCGCATTTCCCGGGATCGCTTCCTGAGCTATTTCCAGGCCTTAGGTGCTGGATATTGGACCAACCCTTTCAATGCCAAATTCACGCGGCGAATGTTATCCAGTCAGCTTACTTCTTGGTTACCCAACCCATCCCCGGGTTCAAGGGAACCAAAAATTTGCTACTTCCCGAAAGCATCGCCGGCCAGTGTTCACCGCTGGAGCTGGCAGCCTTCTTTACGGCTGCCCCTATGCACGATTACGATCATCCGGCGCGAACCAACATTTTTATAATGGCCTCCAACCACCCGTTGGAAATCCAATACCAAAATGAATTGGTTCTAGAGAACCATCATTTGGCTTCCTCGTGGGAACTTTATCAATCAAATCCGGATCACCAGTGGATGTCCCACTTGGAGCCAAGGCAATTTGAGCAAGTTAAACTTTGAACAAGCCAGCTTATTTTGGCGACTGATTTGAAACAACAAGCCAACTTCATAGGAAAAATTAAAGAGACTAAACTTGAATAGACAAACGAGGCACATCGCTTCTTGGTACTTCAAATGTCACTTAAACTAAGTGACCAAAGCAACCCATTCAAGGCCCGTCACCTTTCTCTGCCCAGGAAGGATCGCATCCTCGAAGAGTTTTACCAACAAGGAGAAGAAGAGCGTAGGCTCGGACACTCTATCTCTCCAGGAATGGATCGATCCAATGTAGACGAACCAAAAGGGTAAAAACTCTTCATCGAGTTTGTAGTTCTGCCTTTGTACAGATGCATGCAGGAGGTTGGCCTCTTGCCGGGAAAAACAAAGGCCGATGAAACCACAGAAATTCTCTCAATCAAACATCTAGAGGAGAATTATGAATATTGACAAACTCGTATAGTTTTACCACATTTTTGTATCGTAAAAGTTACGCTACTTTTATTGTGCTTAACCGACTCGAATATAACTTTCACCAAAAGATGGCGCTAATGTTTAAAATTTAATAAATTACCCTTATTTCAATAGTTTTGAACAGTGATATGTTGTTACTATACACTACTTTGTGTGATTATTTGTTTTTAAAACTCGTCAAAAGATGGCGTCTAGTAAGTAAGCGGGAAAAATGTGCTTTCAAGTAAAGTCTTACTTGCATATATTTCCGTTTCTTGTTTTGAAATTATTGTATAGTATATATAATTTTTTTTCTCTCTCTTTCTCTCTCTCTCTCTCTAAACTATTTTGCCTCTATTTCAAATCTAAAAATCCTAACCTGAAGAAGTTGGTTTTTATTAAACTTGGTAACTTGAGTGCAAGGGACGCCATCATCGCATCCTGGAGGAATTCTACCCAACAAGGCAAGAATGAGCGCAGACTTGGACTGCCTATCTCTCTAGGAATGGACCGAACCCAAAGAACAAAAACTCTATATTGAGTTCGTAGTTCTGCAACAATAATACGGGTTTGCGAGAATATCTTGGTGGCAAATTCCTCGATTCTACTGCACCGTTTACTCTGGGTATTGGAAGATTGAGTGCTGGAGAGCCAATCGTACACGACCGTTGCCAGGACGAATCTGGACCACCGCACGACCCAATCTCTTCGGGACACATTTAGCTATGTTACTTGCAAATGTTGTTTCGAAGAGAATGGCAACCAATCGGAAGTAAGTCCGTTGTCCGTCTTGTATTGCGGACAATGAATGACCTGGACAATGACCTGGATTGTTGGCGGAATTTGCACCGAAACCAAAGATTTCTTCCTCGAAGTCGTACCAAACCATATAGGGTACCGACTTTGGTGGAGTTGCTCCGGCGAAACGTGGCGCGAGAATCAACGCTGGTCACTGACGGGTTTGCATCGTACCCCGAGATCGCTTCCTGAGCTACTTTCAAGCCTTAGATGCTGGCTTTCAGAACCAGCCCTACTATTGCCAAACTCATGCTGCTGACGTGATACAGTCAGCTTACTTCCTGGTCACCCTGCTCTCTCTCTCTCTCTCTCTCTCTCTCTCTCTCTCTCTCTCTCTCTCTCTCATTCTCTCTTACTCATACTCTTTCTCTATTTAATTTTCTCACTCTCTCTCTCACTCTTCTTCTCTCTCTCTCTCTCTCTCTCTCACTCTCTCACTCTCTCACTCTCTCTCTCTCTCTCTCTCTTACTCTCTTTCTCTTTCTCACTTTTATCTTAACGCTCATATACATATCAATTCTTACAAATTTTTAATTCCTTATAGATTTTGGCGCAAATGGCGTCCAAAATTTTTGAAACTCTGGACTTATTCCCGGATTTGCACATTCCCCGGGATCGCTTTTTGAGCTATTTCCGAGCCTTAGGTGCTGGTTATCAGGATCAGCCTTACCACTGCCAAATTCGGATGTTATGCAATCCGCTTATTACCTGGTCACCCAACCCATCCCAGGGTTCAAGGGAACCAATTCTGCACGGCTTCCGAACTGCATCGCCGGCCAGTGTTCACCGCTGGAGCTGGCAGCCTTCTTTACGGCTGCCGCTATGCACGATTACGATCATCCGGCGCGAACCAACATTTTTATGGTTGCCTCCAACCACCCGTTGGCAATCCAGTACAAAAATGAATCAGTCCTGGAAAATCACCACTTGGCTTCCTCGTGGGACCTGTACTTTTCAAATCCGGATTTCCAGTGGATGTCTCACCTGGAACAGGGCCAATTTGAGAAAGTAAGGCATCTCACAAGCCAACTTATTTTGGCAACGGATCTGAAGCAACAAGCAAGCTACATAGGAAAAATTAAGGAGACCAAAATTGAGTGGACCAACGAAGCACACCGCTTCTTAGCACTTCAAATGACACTCAAACTGAGCAACCTTAGTAACCCATGCAAGGCTTGTCACCTTGCGTTGTTCTAGAAGAATCGAATCCTGGAAGAGTTCTACCAGCAAGGTGAGGATTAGCGCCAACTCGGAATTCCGACCTCTCTACGAATGGACAGATCCAACGTAGATGAACCAAAATAGCAAAAACTCTTTATTGAGTTTGTAGTTCTGCCCTTGTACAAATGCATGCAGGAGGTTTGCCTCTTGCCAGGAAGAACAATGGCCGATGGAACTACTGAAATTCTCCCAATCAAACACCTACACTGTAAAAAATGCCATTCCGCCAAATCGCGGAATTTTTGGATGCCAGGAATGCTGCTTCGCCAAATCGCGGAA
>WURS02003709.1:0-28944 GCA_011762765.2 Rhinocypha anisoptera
GTGGGACCACCAGGGAGAGTGTTGATGCAAATTGAATCGCGATTGGCGAGCTGGTGCCAAATAGGGCGCTAGTGAGAGGGAGAGCGGCGCGATGACAATGGTCGGAAGTGGATCGCCCAGTGTGCTCGATAAGATCTGACAAGCACGATGGTCACGAGCATGCCCCCCACCTGTCCCAAACTCGGCAGCAACCAGACACAATGCGCCACTGTGATTGATTTGACTGGTCAACCGTCCGGCTGGGAGCCAACCGATCCTCTACCGGAATCTTCCATTCACAAAAAACTCGAACGCTCACGAGCCGATTGTTTGGATAGAACAAGCACGTCGCTTAAGAGAGAGAGAGAGAGAGAGAGCACAGCACTGCATGCAGCTCTTCTTGGCGGTTGCCGAGTGGAAATCAATTTGTCACCGTTCGGGTGCAACATTGTAGCCAGTTGCACCCGAACATTGAGTCGTTTGTTTAACCTATCTGCTGTTTCCAAGTGCACTGACATCGGCGTGGTGCCACCGAGGCTGCTAGAGAAGGGAGGTGAAAGGCAGAGGACAGGATGAATCTATTTGACTTTATGAGCTTGGCGCGCGCACACGCCCCGCCATCGATTCGCACTGGCTTGATATCGAACTCATAAAAACTTGTCACTGCACGCCACGCTCCTCGGCTCTTGTTTAATCTTGAACAACACACAGTTGCAACTTGGCCCGAGTCACCGCCAACTGGTGAGCGAGTCATTTATTTTTGGACAACTCTCCACGGTGCACAGTGTGCAGACCCAGATCTATTGTCAGATCCATTACTGCGAACACAAGCACCAGAACGCTAATTACCTCACAAGACCAACTGAAACACTAAGAAAAATATGTCAATTCTTTCTTCCCAGAGTTCCGCTAAAAGCTTTTTAAATTCTAGGTGTTATCTAGAACCATTTTAATTTTATAAATTATTATTAAAATATTTATTATTGTTGCTTCTGGTTTCACATTAAAACTACTAATTTAAATTCTTCGATTATACATTATATATCGGTTTTAAGAAAACTAATATACATTTACAATGGAGTGCTAAACTTGACGTTTTAAGTGCATAATTTAGGTTTATAAACTTATCAACTTTGATTCTAAGAAAGCATTAAATATAACAAGTTTTATCGAATTCTTAGAACGTAACTAGATTAGATCTTACAAATAAAGAACCACAGCAAATTATTATATACAATCTTTCCACTAAATATCTTTTTAAAAACAAATTATCCTGTTCTTTTTATTTATCAATATATTAATCTCAATTATATTAACAATAACAATTACAATCACTATCAACAACAACAAAATGGAGAGGTAAAACCCCATTGTTGTGAGTAATTGGCAATGGCAACAAGTCACTTCAAGTTCATGAAGTGCATCTTTGCCAAGTGCAACTGTGCATTGTTGGCATTGAAATTGCTCTAAAACGGTAACTATTTTAAAGAAAGTCATCATCATCCTCACATCTCTCGGTGTGATAAGTTGGTGCAGTGGCACAGTGTGGTTATCGAGACGGGGATGTCACCCGGACCGCAGTGGCCACTCAATCGGGTGGCAGTGGCGCCGTCTGATTGGCGCCACCACTCACCGGTCACAAGACACACCACCCAGACACCAACCACTCAGTCACACTCACTGCCAATCCATTCAAATCGCTAACGTGCTCTGGTGGTGCCACTCGCACAACACACACACACACTCCACTACTGCTTGCAACACACTTGCTTATCGACATACAGTCAAACCTCTCCAATAACTAGTAATTAATCCCGAAGAGGATGATTCAGCAAAACTGACACGTGAATTTTTTTTATCTATCTTATGTTGACTAAATACTTTCATACTAAGCTCAATAACAGTTTCCTGCCGTAAACTTAAAACTAGAATAAAAATGTTTATAGTTTAGTTTGATTGTGAGTGGATTGAAGAGCAAACAATTTTGTTAACCAAATTATTTAGACACAGTTAGCACAAACTAATCAAGCTACCAATAACAGAAAGCATAATAGGCAGTTCACAAATTCAGGCCAATAATTTGGTTAACAAAATGGCTCAAAATGTTTGTCTTTCACCTAGTATGGTAGGAAAGCAACAATTGAAACTTTTAATATTTTAGTATATGATCTAATTTTTTTAATCAATTAGAATATTGCACTATTATCAAAATTTATTGTAAACAGTTAACATTTATTGTAAAATTATGTCAGTATATTAAATCAGTTTAGGTTACTTGTAACTTAATCAAAATATAAATATCTTACTAGATCTCTTATTCAAACATTTTAAACGCTGTAGTAATTTTTAAAAAAATATTCTTAAACTCCGGATTGTCTCGGACAGAATCCAAAAAATTTTATGACTTGCTTGTTTCATAATTTTTAAAGTTAAAAATTAAAAAAAATGTGATAAAATTCAATAATATAAAATTATTTAAACAATTTTTATTAAATAAAAATATTGCACAGTAAAATGCAGTGTAAAAAGTAAAGTATATTATCTATGCATAAAATTTAATTGTAAACATTATTTTTTAAAAATATTTTTATAACACACTTTCTTGCAATTTTGTAATCAAACTTCACATTTTTAAAATTTTTCTCATTAAATCTTTTCCCTCTCTTTCTATCTCTTTCTTTCATTCTCTCTCTTCTCCACTTTTTCAGATTTTCTAAAAATGTTACGAATTTGCTTGTTCTTTATTCATAATTTAGTTATTTAAATCCAATTCTCTCGCATCCACATTTTAGTCAATTTGGATTAGAAGAATTGGGATTAGAGAGGCCCGGATTTGTGAGGTCATACTGTACTCACAGTCACAGTAAATCACACATGCTGAGACCGAGTCACACAGACGGCTCAGATCGACGCCACTCGCAATCGCTTTTGCAGTTCCTTTGAAATCGACCAGTGCCACTTATCAGCCAGAGCACGAGAGAGAGAGAGAGAGAGAGAGCTGACAGAATCCCAGGCTAAGCTCGTGGTGAAGGTTAAGACGGCCAGTTGGCGTCATCATGAGCTTCATGAACGCACTACTGTTGCACTCGAAATCACATGTCAAAGGAGCGCTCGATACGTTTTCCATGTTATCGATTTACCGAATCGACCAAACAAATCAGAGTATTAGACAATCTGGACTCTAAGTCTATCAAAGCATCTGTGAGTTTGTTATCCTAGATGTACCGGCAATCTGCAATTTGGGCACGAAGCCAAACAGGACAAACAGTCCATTAAAGCTACCTTCAAATCCTGTTTACTTCGGATACGATAGTACTTAGACGCTTTTCCAATACAAAATAACAACAAGTAATTCAGAACTCAATAACTGTGAGTTCAAAGCTTAACATGCATTTGCATAATTTGCATTTTGTCCTTTCTATTGGTACGACAAGTAACTTGAAGTACAAATCTACAAATTAAGTACTCACAAAAAATATATTCACAGTCCAATACAATATATTTCATTACAATCGAGGTAATTTAATTGTTTTTCAAGTTGTAGAGAGATTGAGTGGTACTAGAACGAAAATCAATTGTAGAAACACACATATTGACACAACCTTGTTGTTTCACAATCAATCATAAAATTTATCCCCACGTCCGCTAGTTTACCGACAAGAATCAGAATCGCCACAGAAAATCGATTGTAACCCACTTGATTACTTGGTGCTTCCTGATATCTTTCTTATATTTGTTTACCGATCGATCCCAGCGCGATAACAACCCTCCAGTAAAGAAGAGAATGTGGTAACCAAAACAAAGCGAAGCAAGAGGAAGCAGTGAGTACAAACGATGAGTAGCGCCACTAGGTCGAGGAAGTCCTGCTAAAGCTAATCTCAAGAACCGATGTCCACTATCTACTCATCAATTAATAGATAGATCCGCAACTTGTGGTTTGGCTCAAGAAGGTGGCAACGTTATCACCACCAAACCAGCGGTGTAGCAACTCAAAACGGATCACAAAAGAAAAAACGCTGGGTGATCGAACGAGCAAAGATCACCGTGATAGAAGTAGTCTTGTTTGTGGACCACAGTATCGCATTACCATTGGTTAGGCATTTTTCGCGTAGTGATCGATAATGACCATGCAGTCGACTGCTGAGTACTAGTGACACTAACCAGGCTAGGGTTAAAGTTTCTCGGGTTCACTCGTGCTTCAACTGTAACTGTATTGGCCGTATAAATCATTCGACGACTACTTATCTAGAGCGATGCCACATCATTATCTCCCTCCCGTGGTGAGCAACTATCTTCGATTTGTGGTTTTTGAAATAACTTCTGCTATCACGTCTCTTATATATATACTATAATTGAACATGTATTTGAGTGGAAAAATTCGATTGGGTAAGAGTGACTAAGTCAGTTCATAAATCATCAAATGTTGAGCAAGCGTCGGGCACGAGGCATATGTCCGCATCAAGCTGATTGTGATCGGAAGTTGCTCATATCGGGTTCTGGTTTACATCGTTTGTTTGCGATTATTTTGGTTTCCATTGCAGTCCTTTATACTTCCTATCCACACTGGTCTTTCCCTAATCAATCAGGTATAAAAAATAAAAATAACGGAAAGTGCCAAAGTTTCTTTGTCAATTATATTTATCTCAAACACTTTTATTTATAAAAGGCCTATTTAGGAAATTCCCATATACAATTCTCTCTGGCAACAACAACAACAACAACAACAAACAACTGACAAGGCAAGATAATCTCACCAGTGCAAGATGGGGCGCGTTAGAGATTAGTGCCAGTAATCCCCAACAACCTCGTGATCTAACCAATCAATCAATTCAGTCTAGACAAGTCTAGTATACATATTGTATCGAGGTGAATAACCAATGTGGACCCGAAATTCTTTTGATCAATTTATCTGGTTGACTGTTTTATTGTGGATCAGTTCAACGAAATAACCAAACTAATAACTCCTTGTTGAGTTACAAAAGTAACGTCAGTTCCAAGTTTAAAAATGTAATTGAAAAAAAGTCACGTGATAAAGACCGCAAAAATAGTGTTTGCTAACCAGTTATTGGAATTTGCTGTTGCATCTCTGGTAGGGTGGATAAATGACGCTATTAGAAGCAAAAACGATGATCGATGTCTGACGCCATCGGTGACGGTAATAGCGAGCAAGTCGACGCAAAAGGTACAGTGATTGTGTCATCACCGATGCGGACGGTGCTAGGTGAGGTGCCAGATCTAGCAGGAAAGTGGCGCCAAGTGACGCGCTTGAGTTAAGCTCACTTATCCCGAGCAAGTTCGAGCCAGTACCAACTTGCGTTTCTTTTCCTCCTCGACTCGTTCTCTCTCTCTCTCTCTCTCTCTCTCTCTCTCTCATTTGCTTCGCCTCTCTCTCCCTCTTTCAACATTTAAAACATTAACCTTTCGCAACAACAACAAAAAAGTAAAATATGCTAGTTTAGATAGTCAGGGCGGCTTTTCAAAAATCGCTAAAATTGTGAGTGTGAGAGGACGCAAGTGCGTCAACAACAACAAAACAAAACCTTGAACATGACCACTGCTACTCTCTGGTGCTGCTCACTCTGGCTTGTTTGGTCAAGCCATGTTCGATACTTCCGGTTACACTCAACCCTTATCGCTTGTCACTATTTGAATTGCTTGTATATATCTCTCTCTTCTCTTTCTCCCTCCATTCTTGGGAAATGGAGAGTGATGAGCTAGCTAAGCCAAAGTCAAATAAACGAGTGTCTTCTGTCGGTGGCAATCACAGTCGGTGTAGGCGACACACGCCGATCGCGATCAGTGCAATGTTTACCTACTGGTGACAATGGGCCTCGGCGTGTCCCGTTGGCAGAGGCGCCAAGCAAAACCATCGGAGAGATAAGTTGTCTTGGGCAAACTCACAACGCGCGCGTCAACTCGCATGGTTTCCTGGTTTGCAACAATCAGCTGGCTCACCTGCCAGGCATCATCTCCCGAGAGTCCACTTAACCCACCCGTAGCCATCTGATATCTGCAATCACTTATGACCACTCAACACCACCCTTTGCTCTACACCACCACTAATTTGCGACACATCTCAAGATTGATGCAATATGTTTAATTTAAAAGTTCATATCATTTCCTCAACATAGTTATACGAATGGTTTCGTTTATCAGATGTCATGTTATCGATGTCAGAGCAGGGGTTTCGAGACACTCACTCAGGTCGATTTGCAATTGGTGTCAATCTTTAATAAAGGAAAAAACAAAAATGCTACAAAATTCGGCAGTGTCAACATTTCGATAGATAAAACCTTGTTCTATTTTTAAATGAAAAGCGATCTTTATGTCGCATTAAGTGTATGTGTGTGTGATAATAGAGAGAGGCGACATGTCTCGCGACTAGAGTGAATTAAATACGCTGCTGATGGTAATCGGTCAAATCATCTCATTCAACAGTCCATCACACAAACACATATAGCCAGTGCAATCTTATTAACAAATCTCGCAAGCTACTCACGCTGCCGACACGTCTTAATTGCCCGTTAATTCGGCATGAGGATGAAGAAGACAGCAGCACCTCGAGACCAACGACCGCGCCACACGCTTCACCAGACTAGCTAATTGGATGTTCTGCTCAGTGGCATTCGCATTCCTGTGGTGGCAGTGCCAGAAGTTGATCCACTTGGCCAAGCAACTTCTCCAGTCTCATGATTTAACCACATTGACCTAAGAATGTATGAAAACTAAGTTTAGAAACATGCACACATTAATTTCGAACTGTGATTGATATGGAGCAATATATGCGTCTATATATAATAAATTAAGATATTTTTGCTTTACAATCTCTCGTGACGTGGCTCAACCCTTTAGGATTGGCTGTGCGAGTATGAATAATGTGAGACTAAGAAGGAGCAGTGCGAATGGCGAGCGCACAGTGATGGCATTGTTCATCTCACGGTGACAGACCAGCGTGCGCTTGAAGCAAGATCGATAACTGAGACTCAGTCAGCCGGTCGCAACCAGTCATTAGTCTCATTAGTTAATTACCAGTCTGCTTCTCGATGCTACCACCATTGTGGCCCGTTGAGGTGAATAAGGTCTGAATAATCTGACCGCGAAGTGCCAGATACATTAGAGGGCGTGCAAAGAGCGATCGATGGCTCGCTCTCTAGAATCATTGTCCTTGTTGCGCCTGATTGGTCGCAACCAGGCTTGGCGATGCGCAACCAGTGAGCTACTGAGTGGCACCAGTGGCCAGTGGGCTTCCCTCCTCATCACCACAGCTCACCATGGTTCCTAATGAATTGCTAATGGACCAGGTTGCTACTGTTGCGCGCGAGCTCGATAATCACCCAGCCAAAGGCAGTGCAAAGGCCAGTGACGGATTAATTGCTTTAGGACCAAGACTGTAGCAATTCAATTGGGACAACACTGTCAGCTAAGGCTTGGGTGATAGTGTGACATTGTTATGGCATTTTGACTCGAAAGAGTGAAATTAAATATTCTCCTCCTCCTCTTTTCTCTCTCTCTCACTCTACCTGCCGATGCTGTATTAATACATATAAGCCAGTAGTCGAATGGAAAGCGGTGCCAAGACGGTGCGAGTGTTTGATCGGTCTCGGACGTTGGTGGCGCCGAGACGGGAAGCGTCGCGTCGCTTCTCACCAGGCGCGACACTGGCGCGTCGCATTCTCACACCACATACCCATTCATTTGCAGGACAACTTTTTCCACCGGCATAACCCTAGCCACTGGAGAGAAACGTCTGAGTGTCAAGCTAAAACAATTGAACTCGTGCCTGCGTCTTTCAGAGTAATAAATAACTTTTTTGACACTGAAGAATAGCATGGAGAATGAGTTCAGTGGCTTTGCTACTGATCCGAATCACCAGATTAGTGCATACATTAACCCACACTCTAAGATTTATTTACTTTGAAGAACAATTCCAAAGCATCTTTCAGGTTAATTCTAAATAACACTAAAGAAATAATTAGAGCGAATCAGCAAGTGATGCAGTGATTGTTGTGTCAACAGTTATATTACACATATTTCATGGTTCAAACTCTAGTTTTAGTATTTCACAAAAATACTGTTATTTCTAATCGTAATAATCTGACTTTGAGTATAATTAGATATCAAATAAATAAATAAATGTTCATGGTAGAAATATGCTAAGTGGTGGGACAAAGGTGGTAAATGGTATGATGCGCTTAGCTAAACACATATCGGAGTACTTGGTTGTGTGTGTCATAGTTGGACGGGCGGTTGTCTGGCACCCAGCAACTCTAATGAATATGTTGCGCGATGACAAAATGAGTGCTTGTGTCCGTCTGGCCAGGCCTCTAATTGTCACCTGCCATTGGGTAGTGGTTAGCACCAGTCACTCCAGAGCAAGTCGCGAGCGGTGTTCATGTTGGTGGTAATTGAATTGTAGCCAGTGAGCACAGACACCAACCGACTCGGACCGATCGAGCGCGACTCGGCTGCGGTGGGAACCGGGTGCTCGCAACCAGAGAGTGCTCACTCTTTCAATTGCTCTCTTCGACCACGACTTATATACGAGAAGACAACGAGAGGTGCATCAATTCAATCGCGCAACACTGACTGACGGTCAGAATTTTGAAGTGTCAGCAATTAGGCCTGTCGACCGGCGGATTGCTGCCGCCATCGCCAAACCCATCGTTGGAATGATTCGCACTCCTGGATCTGAGCACGCGATCGAAATGAGCAACAAGTAGCAAAGAGGCTGATTTGGTGCTGTTGTCGAGCGCGGCCACTGGCGATAATCTGACAGCGTGCCACCACGGCCCATTTGCATAATTGAATCATCGCAACAGTCATCGAGCAAGTGAGCGGCACACGCCATGACGATTCTCATCGAGCCGCGCCAACTGACGCGCAAGCTCACTGACCAACGTGTCAATGATCTATTATTAATAAAAAATAATTTAGTCATCAATGCAAAGCAGAACCTGAGAAGGGAAGATTTTTTGCTCTCCTACTCGTGCGCATCAATCGGCCCATCAATAAGGCGCGCTGTCAGATTAGGCTCGGTGCAACAGGTTGGAAGGCGGCCCAGATGCAGACAAAAGTAACATTCCACGACGAAATGAGCCATCGATTGGACAAGCATCAGAGAGTGAGTGAGATGAGCTTGCGGCCAAGTGCAAGCCAACTGCGCCCATCTCACCACCGTGCACCTCCACCGACAACCCACAACCAGACAGGCATCCTAATGAGCGCCAACCAAACGCGTGTATCAATCGCATTCGACCTACCTTTTGGCTATGGTATGCACAATTCACTCACCGCCACGACCAAATGAATCAATTTCAAATCAATCTCGATTTGTTATCATTTTCGTCAACAACCAAATTAAGTTCTCTCTTCCAACTTCTTCCCGGCTCGACGTGTGCTGTTTTAAAAATTTTTTAAGCTTACTGTGATCAATTACCAGTGTTGATCAGAGTCACTGTTTCGCAAACCACTTAGCTAAATCATTCACCTCTTTTTGAATTAATGTTTTTATAATAATAAAAGTTAATTGCAAAATTGACAATAGCTCCCACTTGCTTAAGCTCGATGGCAATCATTGTCCAGTTGCAGTGCGGGCGCATTGAGCACGAGTGATGCCTCTAATGACCAAATAATCGCTCAGTTGGTCGGACGGTCTCCTTCCGTGCACGATTGCGTTGAACGTGAAACTTATTGTAGCTAATGATCATCTGCCTCTGTTCGCGCTAGGTTCGATGGATCTAGACTAGCTAATCTGGTCTGCCGCGGGGCTAACCAACAAACAGCACACCAGTGTGCGAACCCAGCCCTTTCCGTTGCCAAGCCAGCGGGCAGTTAGCCGAGCAACGAACCCGAGCACAAGCGCGCCAGATAATTGGTCCACTGCACCGGTGGCGCACAAAGCCACCCCATTATTGGATTTTTATTTAAATTTTATCTGTACGAGTGCGAATTAGATAGATAAACAGACAGAGGCAGGCAGAGACACCGAGAAGATAGAACGCACTCGCCCGACTCGGGACCATCATTGAGCACTCGTAAAGTCGTCGGTCTCTCTGTGTCTATGTTTGTGTTTGAATGCGCAAGGTGGCCGGCTTGCCGTAGCTTAGCCCCCTTCCCCCACCTTACTGTCACTGGCATCACACATCATTAATCATCGAGCAAGCTCGGAGACGAGCCGGCGCACAAACAGGAGAGACCAACACTTTTGTTGGCCAACTGCTCAGTTCACATATTCGTAATAGAGCTCACCAATTTAATTGTTAAGTTTAATTACAATCTACAATCAAAACATAAGAAGATAACCAAGTTTCTCACCAGATTTGAACTACAGAATTTTGATTAGTTACTGATAGTTGGTTAGCACAAGTGTTGGACTCTCTCCACACACACACTTACCTCGGTGACAATGGTTGAGACGCCTTTGTGCTCGATAGCTTGGTGATTCGTTCCACTTTGATGCCACGTCCCCCTCACTCCCCCACAGTGATCTCTCTTCGTGTGATGGTTCGTGTCTATTTAACCCGTGCCGCCACTACGATCGCCGACAGAGCCCAATCTAATCTGACCCCCCTACTCCACCAGAGCCTAATTATGCCCCTCTGGCGCAATTGCTCGCGCGCGCTGCTACTACTATTTCAAACAATAACAACAAAAATGATGATATCCAATCTACACTCACTACTTTCTACCAGGTTCAGAGAAAGAAAGAGAGAGAGAGAGAGTCGCTGGTTATATGGGCAAATTAAATTAACCCACCTGACTGATTGCAAACACAGCCGCCTCCGGCCGGCACCGAAGTTGACAATTAGTCAAATGGTTCATTAGGAACAAAAATGCAAACTAAAAAATGACACAAATTATCCTTTTGATGAGAATCGTTCCACTGGCTGCACACAAGTCAGCTGATCAGGCTTTTCTCATGGAGAACCCTTTGCGAGAGGTTTGCGCAAGATTTGCAAGATAAATGTCTCTCCCTCTTTCTCCCTGTCTGATCGTAAAACACCAATTTTGCACGTTGGCTTTCCAGCAACCATAGTTGCAAGTGAAGCTTCACTGCAGGACATTGCCACGCGCATACATGTTAAACAACATCAAAAGCAGTGTAATAGTATGACTGGCATCCATAACCAAGAGCGACAGGCTTCACTTGTCAAACAACAACAATGTATATAAATGAAGATAGATCATCATCGTTGTCATGATCATCATCTTCGTCGTTGTCTCCCATGCTGCGAACCAGTAAGCGGAAGAAGAGCTGCCAGCGAGTAGAATGACAATCAAATCAACTGAGTAGCGCGTAACACGAGAAGTTGTGGGATTTAAATGTGAAAGCCACCAAATCGACAAAGATAGGCTCACCAAATTTTGCGACATAGGCATACTTCACTCATTTCACTTTCGATTAAAGGCTTAAGTGTATTTAAAATCTCAAACTTTGAAATCATAAATGAGATAAATATAGTTGAATAACTTGTCAAAATAGACTGTGTCGAATGCAGTTTCCCCTCATACTTACGCGTTGTTTTCGAAACAAAGTAGAATGGATTAATAAAATTACATTAATGCCTTCCAGTTTGTTTCGAAAATAAGGCGTAAATATGAGGATTTATTGTATATATTCGATTGAGAAATAAAGCTTAAAGAAAAGTCGTTATTGCTCGATGGTGGCTATTTAGTAGCTAAACAAAATCTCACCTCCCCTTCAAATGGATATCAAATGGTCAAAACATGGTGTATCAAAACAAGTGCTAATCAGAAGAACGTAAACACCATTGCTCCCATTCATTTGGGACTGTGAACAAACATGAATTAGACTCACAAACACAACACAACTTATCAAGCAATTAACCTGATGGCCTGGTATTAAATCTACCGGTTTTGTTTCTATAGTTTCTATGTTGGGCATACGTGAAAGTTGACAAACAACACACCCTAGTCTTTGTCGTCGGTAAAATACCAAAGTAAACAAACAATCGACAGAGTCATTTTCTCCTTTCATCTTTTCAAAACAAGCTAAGTTAAGCTCACCAGAATGTCATGGTGACCTAATAAATCTTGGGAGCTAAAAGCTTTAGTCTCCACAGTACGTGGAGGTTGCTTATTTGAAGCTACAACCCGGCATAATGATCTAATCGATGCTATGGCAAGTGAGCCGACATCTAGTCTGATGGCAACTTGGTCCCTGCCGCTATCGACAGTGGAGCAGAGTTGGCATATTGAGCTAGAGGCTACCGACGGAACACGCACTGCAGGTCACCGAGTAGTCAAAGTTTTTGTGCTTAAACACCATTGTCATTCACAGACAGTCACTTCGAATATCGTCTTAACCCGTTTGGCCATCTGGCAAGCTGAGTTGGACCGCAGCGAGGTCGTCTGTGTTGCTAATGGTGTGTTAACCGGTGTCCACTGGTTTGCCACCTTAATCCACCCTCACCTGGCCACCGATGGATCAAACACCATTGGTTGCTCACAAGAAGCGCGTCGTTAACTTATCTTGTGCGCACAGTGACGCAACACCGCCGAATTTTGTCTAATGATCATGATGCGGGAGCGATACACTTCAATAGCTGAGTTAACGGTGTTTTCGCAGGTCTCACGCTTCAGACCTGCACACACTCGCCTTCGCCAAACTAAGTGGAAATATTTAGCCTAATTCAAGTGAAGACGAGCCGAGATACAGTAACCCAGTGAGCACAATGGCGCCGGCGAGCTCTTTGCGACTAGTAGTCTCCGGATTATACTCGCCAAGTAGCCATAAAACGAACGCATTTGGAGAACACTGTCCGTTAGGTAAGAGCACATGTTCCTTTAAATAAATCCGCTTCAGGTAGGGACAACCTGCTGCCATGGCACCTACAAGTACGATCATCTCTGCACCGTTATCAATCCACTTGCCTAGAGAGTGCGAATCAGCCCAAGTCAGTGACAGATAACTGACCGGAACTGTGCCACCGAGGCAACCTGTCACGTGTCGATGTCACTCTAGTGCCATTGCGTCACTAAAACGACCATTACAAAATTAGCTAACTCACTCTAGATAGTTTGTTATGAGTAATATGACCCGAAACAAAGTCGGAAATGTGAGATGAAAGTTCTGCAACCAGTGAAATCACACAAAGTCCAATTGTTTGTGCTTGGTATAGTCGCAACAAAATCTCAATATGTAAATATCTCATATACTTTTTAAATGCAAAAATGCTTGTGAGTATTGACTGAATTGAAGTAGTTCGACTAAAAGAGAATCAATATAGATAGAGCAGTGATCAGTGGGGGGAGACAAAGCAAGTAGTCACCTGACTCGGTGGTGACGAGATCCACGTCACGTCTAGCATGGAGGCCGAGGTCGCAGCGGGGGCTTTCTCGAGTTGCAATCAGTACTGCGTAGTGCGTAGTGCACACCGCTCTGTGCAATCCATTCCTTTCCAATCCACTCGCCTCCTCCCATCACAAGTGACCATCGCGCGCAGTCTTTTCGCTAGTAGCTACTTCGTCCAACTCTCTACTTTCGATCAATTCAATGGTTTGCCTCTGATGTCCTTGTGCTCTACATCTTCATATCTAATGTGTTTGAGAACCCCTCAGACCAAGTTGTTTTACTTTTATATTCTTTCTTCATGATGGCTCACTTAATAAAATTTTCAGATTAGTCTTATCATTTCTCATAGACTTCAAGTGTGTTTTGTCATTGGTGTTCCAGTGGGCTAACCCACAGGTTATTCAAAATTGAGCACGGCCACTTTAAAGTGTTGCGAAGAAAGTTCTGTCTTCCAGGGGCTCTTGGTTGAGCCAAAAACCAGTCAGTTTGAAAACCGACCAATCAAAAAGTAGATTTAAATGGAATTCTATTTCTTTTTAGTTATAGCTCATCATAGATTTAGGCGGTATGATTCGTTTGACTCTGTTGCAATAAGAAAGACAATTAAATTGATGCAGTACATTCTAAAAGTTGGACAACTGAGTAGGCACCTCCTCTCAGTAAACTTGTTTCATTCAAACAAACATCCGTAGCGGTGGCAGTGCGTTCTCGGGAAACGAGTACAACGGCCCATCTGTGTGTGTGTGTCACTACGTAGCGGTACTACACATCCTCCAGACGCCGTGGCGCCCAGTCTCCCAGTGTGTGTGTGTGTGTGAGTAGAAATGTGCGCGTTTTTGTGAATGAAAGCACGCCGACGAGTAAGCAAGAGTAGATGTGTGCATATAAGGAAATTGAGCTGGCCAGAGGGCGTAGTGGACATACCGTGTGCAGGCACAGAAGCGAGCAAGACGCCTTGCTGCTCGATGACAGCTCAACTGGATCGTTGTGTTTAATTAGAAACGGAAATACTCGCCTCAAGCCGCTCCATTGTCTACCATTAACGGGGATTTTCCTTCTTACTCACATTTGGTGTCTCAAACCTTTGAAATCTAAGACATGTCATGATGATCCACGCGAGTGCACGAGCTTATCAAACCAAGGCAAAACCTTGCATTTGGTGCACGAAACACTGATATCCAAAGACTGTTTAACAAGAAAGAAAAAATCTCAACATACCGGATGTTAGCTACTAACATGATCTACATTCTTGATAACAATTACATTTTAATAAATAATATTTAAAAAAAATTGTCTTCACTCTTTACTCATAAACTTTGCCCTAAATGTTGAGGCCAAGTGTAAAGTGACAGAGAGTGAGCTATAGCTGGGATTCATGTTTATCATCACCTATAGGCAATTGCATCACATGGCAAGCACACCGAATTTGCAGTGTTGCTCGAATAGCAATCCAATGAGTCTCCTTTGTTAGTCTCGTTTTCTGCCTTTTTTTATCGCAACATGCCGCAATTCGGCGCTACGTTCATTCATGGAGTATGATTTCCTTGAATGGTAATCTCGACAGCGGCGATGTCCTCACTCGGAGTCGGCTTTATGTAACGCGTGTGTGGCTACCGAGGCAGGCCGGAACTCTCCTTCTCTCAACGCAACTCTTTGCTCGATAGTTGGTCTCATCTTGGTGTGTCTGCCCACGAATGGGACTTGTTGCATAGAACTCGCCCCTCACAGGCAGGCATCCCCCGCCGCATCCGCATCAACCGCGTAGGCGATCTTGCGCTGCTTCATAACGGCCTATTCCTAGCCGCCAATGTGTTGTTATTAATTAAATAATTCGACCTGCTATCCGTGTTTTGCACTGTGAACCGAGCAGAGAGAGAGAGAGAGAGAGAGAGAGAGAGAGAGAGAGAGAGGGTGAGGGTGAGAGAGCCAAGCCGTACCTGCCAGCGAGCGTGTGTAGTTGATTCCACATCACACATACACACACTGTCGGCACGATGGGAAACGAACCTACCAAGATTGAAATAATTAAAAAAACAAACAGCCGCAATTTTGCTTTAAAAAGCGTGGACATGTTTCATCGCAGTACAAGAACAGTCTAAAAATAGTGATGATGGAATTCAATCTCTATCCGCCCTTTCTCAACTCGCTATCTCTCTCTCTCTCTCTCTCTCTCTCTCTCTCTCTTTACGAACTGGCGAACAGACGGGCATGAATCGCTAATCAGTTTATGTCTACAAGTCGGGTAATTAATTTTCAACATGCTTCTCTCTCTTTAAGTTAAGCGAGGAGAGGGTGAAAAACAACTTGAAGACTATGATGAACACTAAATAGTGTGATAGAAAGAGAAGTTAGAACGGGGAACAAGAGCAACTCGATCGTGCGCGCGTGTGCCTCGCTTGTTAGCATTTTAAATCAGAGAAGAATCAAGCCCAACCTGTGTCAATGCGATAATGCGAGGGGGATGACATGCAAACGAGGTCCAGTGACGCGTGGCCTCAGTTGACATTGGGCGAGTCAAACTTGCACTGGGTGTGCAAAACTTTCCTCGCAACCGATCGACAAGCACACGTGCTGGAAGTCGATGACGCACACACCAGGCAAATTGGTGCCTAACCAAGATCTCGGGTCATTTAACATGCGTTTTATGTCTTGTCGCTTGCACTCAATTGTCAGACAGTTTTGCTTTTCTAACTTAGAAAATTCTAAGCAAAGTATCACTCTGGTCCATACCAAGATGATTTTACCAACTCCGCTTAAACACAGTTTGTATGCATTCCTTATGCAATAAATTTTTAAATCATGATAATTAGTAAGCTGCAGCTAATCATTTCATTTTAATTTCAAAAATATTCAAATTAAAAAAAATAAATTTCTTCAATAGCTTTAAACTGGTAAATAACAAAAATATTTCTTTAAAATAACCATATTTGACTCAATACAAATCCAACAATAAAAGCAACAATTAGCGTTTAAATTATTGGAAAAATTAGTGTTGCACTATTTAATAACCTTCAACAATTATTATGTTATTATAAATCAACTTTTGTTCTATACCATATTGCAATTCTGGGATTAGGACATTTAAAAAAATAATGTTATATACACAACATATCAAAACATGCTTTAGTTCACATGGTACAAGCTCGAATTTGTGTACAAGACTGACATCAATTTGTCTTGTGTCTAATCTCGCACGAAATCTCTCTCTCTCTCTTTCTCTTTCTCTCTCACGCGCAACATTAGGCCATATGTCTTGTGATTGCGACTTGACTGTTTTGTGCAAATATTTGCATGTGAGTTGAGCCAATTAGTACGACTGCGTGGTATTCAAAAGGGTAGAGGTGGTGCAGCATTGAGGTGTGTTTAACCATCTAAGCCAACTCTCAATGGTCAGGTGGGATGAAGATGGTATTCAAACTAGCTGGAACGTGGAAACCAGTGAGACCCAATACTAGTGCGGCCAATTAATCAAACAGACACCTAGCGAAGCTGGCCTTACAGTCACTAGTGCCACACACCCAATTGCGTCGCCCAATGCTCAATCGGATCACAGTTATAGCGCTCAAGCTGGCGCGACAAAACAAAACAAGACAATTATCTTGCCGACCACTTGTCACCACTCTCACTGGTGCCACTCGAATGTCAACAACTCTATACAAAAAAACCGAGAGATCACGCAAGTTATAACGTTGCTACATGAAGCCAATACGCGTGACCCACAATCTTCGTAGGCACGAGTATCGCAAAGTGAGCTACGTAAAAGACTTGTTGACTTGAGTGACTTGCAAACACTACGCCTATAGCCTAGCCAAGCCTCCTGGCATCCGTGTTTACAACCTTGGAGAGTAATAATTTAGCGCCCCAAAATTCCTATCATAGGGTTCAAAAAAAAGATTCGCTATCCAAGTAGTGTTCCATCACGCATCGGAACCACCGCACCGTAAACCGAGTTCACATGGCTGTGCTGCTCGATAGAGCGATAAAGTATTTTTGTTTTGACTTCTCATCACTTTTCAAGAAAGCTAATTCCATGCGGTAGCCACCCACACACACACCTCGCGCGTGTCAAAAAGCCTATTTTGGAATTTCCGCTCTAAATTCGTCGGAAACGTCTTAACTCATGTGTCATTTCTCCAGCATCCCCCTCAAACTAAACAACTAAATTATATTTTTTAAAATAATAATAAAAACAAAACTAATCAACTCAAACATACAACTGATATGATGATAAACAACAAACTTGAGAATGAATCATAAAGTTGCGAAAAATTGTCTGTTTTGGTTTAAACTCAAGTTTTACTATGAAATGCAAAAGCCTTTCTAATAAGGCTCGAATGCTTACGTGTAGAGTGATTACCATCAAACACAAGTGTTGCCCTGACTCTGGAACGTCTGGGTTTTCCTCGCGCACTCACTCATGTGACGCCTATCTGACACACTCAATTGTATCAACTTTCCATTAGAGTGTGTTTGTTTGTCAGCCAGTCAGCGAATGGCATTGCGTGTTTGTCCTGACTGCGCAATGTTTGCCCCACTGCTAGTGGTGGTTTTGCTCTCCCCCTCCATCGATTGCTCATCTCACCACCAGTACCAGTAATGGACCAGCAGCAAATGGCCCGCACTGCTCGCTAGGCCTTTGCACGCGGTCGGATTTGTTATGTGTCAACACATATATCTCACAGAAACAACAAAAACACGAATATGGCAATAACACTGAGATCAAAATGATCAGGAGTACGCGGGAGAGAGATGAAATGAAAAATCGATCTATTTGTTCAATTTGTCTTGCCGGTTACCTGGCTAGAGATTATCGCCAAGCGCACAGGTGCGTCGCTTGCGCCCGCTCCAGCACTTGCTCGCACTGCATGCAAACCATCTTGTGCACGCAAGTTTGATGATTCAAGCACGCTTCAGTAAAGGCTGTGCATTTCAAGGGAAAACACACCACAAAGTAAATGTTTAAGTCCAAAGTTCAAGTAACAGTAGTGAGACAATACAATCTTCTTCTATCTGTTATCACAATACAAGAATTCGTTATGCTTAATCTTGTAATCTATGTATTTTCGTTATTGTAAATATTGAGGGAAAAATGTCACATGATCTGGGTTGTTATTTAATACACAAAACTCAGGAATAACATTCCAAGCATTCCACTCTTGTCTGCATAAGTCGATCAAAGTTTTAAAACAAATCCCGGTGCCACCAATGTGTATAACCTTAACCTAAAACGGTGGAAGTTTTGAAATCGACAGAATCGAGTGTGAAACTAAAAATAGAAGGTGGGTGAGAGTGAAAGACAATAAGTGTAATTGATCTGAGCACCCGAAAGCTTGAGACAGTGAACCTGCTTGGCATGTCTACTGTGCCAGACAGATTTGGGAAAAGCCACACTGTTTGGCACAGTGATGTCAGCACGCACCTGTCATTCGAATGGCTGCTTAGTGACACTTGATCGACAACTCGAGTTCAACCAGAGAATGCTACGTCTGGCCTGACCTATTTATAGTGATGTGATGCGGAGCGATCTCGGTACGTCTCGCTTGCTGGCATCACTTGGAATCATTACCAAAGTGTTATAAATGTCTCGCTGGTGAAAGCAATTGAATTATTAGTGCTACTAGTTTGCGCGCAAGTTCGAGCTGACGCTAATGGTCCACGTGTGCGGCAACTCGAGGGCCATACTAGCATGCTCACACTAGCCTCCGAGGCACAAGAATAGCACTAAGCCGAGCGTGGCGGGGAATCCACCAAGCCAGACAGACAGACACCACACAGTTACATTGTTTCTATTCTTGATCTTGCGAGCCGCAAAGAGCAACAAGATGGATTGAAAGCGATTCATCTCATGCTACACTCAGCCGAGTGTTTACCCCACGGCTGCGAAGAAGTAGAGCCCAAGTCATTTGAGTTTAATTGAGCGATTCCAATAATGACCTGTGTATAGTACAACTGACATTGTATGTGTGTCCGTGTAGGAGAGAGGGAGAGAGAGAAAATGAACTACATTCTCTAACGAGTGGACATTGTCCATTGGACAATGCTTGCTACATTAGTCCTGATTGCAATAGCATGGTATGCACAATCCAAGTGTAGTATGAGTGTGAGTCTTACCCCCAATTCGTCTATAACAAGTTATTGCGAATTTGCGTCAGCGAAAATCTGAATTAAGTAGTGTGAATGATGTGTTGAGTTGCACCAGCATCGAGCAGACACCAGAATCGTGATTTGTTTATTCGGTTGCAGTGCGGCCTGATTACAACCCGATTGCAATCCAGACGATCAGGCAGAAAGAAAGAGAGAGAGAGAGAGAGGAGCACTGGTGTGGGCTGTGGCGCATGGAATCTTTGGCTCTCCCACAACGATTGCCGAATTTGAAATCCATTCTCAATGGCTTCATCGCACTTGCTCACAAAAGGCAATGCCGAGTCAATTAAAGAGGCAATTAAATCAAACCATTGCATTACACAATCAAACGAAACAGAATCACGAGATCCACCAACAAACACATTGAGGCACTTATATTTTGGTAGATGTGACACCAGTGACTTGATTAGGTGAAAATAGCTGATCCACTGAATTGGTCAAGTTGTAACAACTTACTCATGTCAAATGCAAATTGCATTATGCAATGGGAATATCCAGTGATGCATATTCAAGGCAATTTGACGAAAATAACCAACAATATAAAAAAATAACAACGAATTTTATTTTTTGTGCACTTAACTATGATTCTATTGTGGCAGTGGCAATCAACAAATTACCTTGCAAGCACAGTTCTGGGAATGCCATGGCAAAACGTAAACAAAGTGAGTAATAAAAATTACGTGCTTTATTATTATTAATATTATAATAATATTATATTATTTCTCGGATTTTTAATATTTTTTTCTATATTGATAAAACCAGAATTTTTTTATTTAGCGCGAGTTATTTCAAAGTTTACAAACTCATAAATCGCAGCTTAGTATGAATTGATTAAAATCGCTCACACAAAGGCGATTATGACCATTACCCAGCTTATAATAGATACGAATTGACTGATTTAATCATGAGAAGAAAACGGAAACACACAGTTGCAGACTTAAGGCAAGCTCTTGTTGGCCTTCCGCCACTGTCATCGCGCAACCGGCGAAATTCACTTTCCATTGAGAGTGTCATTGTGACTTTGTTTTAATTGTGAATCGCGTCCCATTATCAACTGATTTCCGCTGCAGTAACGCAAATTTTAATTTTAATTTTTCAGAATCAAAGTTACACACCAGATCGATAAGGCAAGTTTTAGTGAATGAATGGCGCGTTTGGGTATAGTTGGAACACTTGTCGATGCCAATCGCACTGGTTTGCCTGTACCGATCGGATCATTCGCCTGGCCACTTGTTCAGTCACTAACACACTCTGACAACTACATTATCGCAACAGTGTTACTAACACACGCCTCCAACCAGTGCCAGTCAGGGACACCATTTTCATTGTCAATGAACGTAAACACACACACACACACACACACACACTATTGACGCATTTCAAGTTCATGTTGATTTTTTTCCATTGATGACAGTTTTCCGGTTACCGGAAGGCAGTTTGATGCTTGATACTGATTGGACGGCAGGATGACGTTGGGAAGTGTCATGTGCAGATGGCGCTCTCCACAGATCACTGATTGCGCTTTTTCAATTTCACCGGATTGGTCCAAGTTATAGGCCGATTCGTCATTTCTCCAAACATTTTCAAGTAACTTCTTTATGTTCTTTTTCTCATTAAATATATAAGAAGATTTTAAGTTCTATTAATCGGATTTTACGGCTCTTCATTTCATCTCAACACAACATATCTCAAGCGGGAGAAAAAATTTGTTGTCACCAATTGAAATGATCGGGAAAATTCTACTATTGCTTACAAGTTTGAGCTACATAGAATTACACGCTGGCCAATTAGATCAGCTTTGTCCATTTTATCGATATTGATTCAAAGAAAAAGATTATTAAGTTTTTTCTAGTGTTACTTTGTCGCCAAATAATAATTTGCGTCGAAAACATGTGGAATGGAAAATAATGAGTACGATGCATTGACAACTATAGGTGGAGAGTAATGATAAAAACAAATAGAAGTTGTACTTTGTCACTAAGTCTGACTTTCCAAGCTTGGAACTTTGGTGACAAAGTACAGATTTCTTTGTAAAATAACCCAAAAGAAGCAGGTTGCTCTATATTTAGAATTATATTTGAATTTTCTAGTTGAATTGACTCAGACTAAGAACAAAATTTTGAACTTATTTGTTCTCCAATATATACTAACATCTGTCCAGCAATATCCTTTCAAACCTTAATCACAATTTTTTTATTCAAAAACTTTGTTTTGGTATATTCTCATTGGTAAGTTCGTCGATCGAACACGAACCTGAACCTGTACGGGTTGAAAATTTTGACTCGTTTGTTGTTTTCTTTAAATTACTCACCGACAGGCGTTTGTTTATGTTTTGTTTAGGTGTGATAATGAACTTGTGCTAGCTAGCTACAATCCTTGTACGGGGCTCGCCTTGTCATAGCATGGCTTGCAAGCGTAGGAGCAGTGTAGTGTTCCAGCAACAGTGCCAGTTGAAACCATTTAACGCTCACCCTGTTGTTCGAGGCAAACCGATTAATTGGCATGTTTTTTGGCAATTATGTTCGCTATAAAGCTACAAATAGGAGTTGACTAGTGGCGAGTGTAGTACGAGTACACCAGTTGTCGTGAGAGGATGTTTGTAGGGTTATGCACTTTCACTCCAATTACTTGTCGGGTTTGTGATGTCATCAACGAGACCCGAGTCTGTTCACCTCGACGACGCGAGTTTGTCGTAACATTGCTGGTTTAATTGGACTCTCTGCCACTTACTGGTTGTTGGCGCGATTCTCGTATCTTTTTGGTAGAATTTGGTTTCAAATTACTTAGCATCTCTTGGCTGCGCCATCATCGTCGCTTGGCTACGACGTGATTATGAAACAATTAAGTGAAATACTGGATGCACCCACCACCACTGCCACTGGGGATAGTTTGCATTCTAATTTATGACACTGGCACACACTACACCAACACACACACACATCAGCTTGGAGGCACATCATTTGCGGTGTGTGTGAGAGATTAGCATCGCAGTAAATCAGAGAGCCTTCGCTCGAAGTGTGAGTGTGTGTGGGAGAAATAAGTTAAACACGATGCAATGCAATTGGTGCCGCGGTCGAGATAGGCCTATTAGAAGAACTGAGATTGGGACAGATTTGGGGGTGGATCCTGTTACGCATGCGGTGCTCGCATCCCTCTAATTGGCCTTTGATTCATATTCACTCATGTTGGGGCTCGTCACTCAAAACCAGAAGTGTGGTGCGCCGATGGGTGGAATTGCGAAGCCCGGTGGTGGAATTGCCCGGTTGGCACTGGACCAGAGCGCGACAGGGCCCGAGTTGAGTGCGCGCTAATGAATGGTAGCAATTAAGCGCGCCACTAACCAGCGACACAACGCTGTCGGCGAGCTCTCAAGTGATGGATGAGCCGTGCCACCCTCGTCACCGAGCTCCACAAGTGAATATTCTTCACAACCGTTCTGGATGTCGTCGTAGTCGTCTTTACTGTCTAGAGTTACGTAGCGCAAATGTACATTTTGTCAATGCTAAACATATCAGAATAATTGTTCGTTGGTACGGTTTCGTAAACTCTCACACCCTCTACATATACATGAGCAGCAACTTTACATATTTAACGTGGCACGAAAACATGTGTCAATAGCCTCTATTCATGAGTCAAAACATGATACTTGAAAAATGAGTGTCTCCCATTCACACCAGTTTGGTGAGCGAACGAGACTTTTGCACGCCATTTGGATGCTTGATTTTTGCCACTTTTGCACTACGTACCTAATTAATCACGTCACGACCAAGTGGATTAGACTTGCTTATTCTGGTTTTTGCCCTGAATTCGAGTTGTACTTTTTTACCAACCAAATTTGGTTCGAGTTATTTGTGAGATGGTTTACGTGTAACTAGAACCCGGTATTTATTATCTTCAACACTTAAGTCTTGCCTAAATTGCACTTTTTATTTTAATTTTAATGTTTGCTTATTTTAAGGTGTTGATTTCATTAAATTTGTGTATATTTCACCACAATTAAAGTAATGTGATAGGAGGCAATTCGATTGGCACAATCGAGGCTCAAGCCCACAGATAAGTTGATATTGCACTGCATAGACTGCTATACACAGTTTAACTCTTATTACTCATGAGTGCTTTTAGCTGGAAAATGATATACTCACACAAGTGGGGGAGTGACCTCACTACCACCAGGTGAGAGATAACAGTCACATCATCCCATCGATCCTCTGTCCTGATCGGTGGACTCCGGCACCGCACGGTTGGTATCACCAAGTGGACTGTCTATCTCTCTCTTCCTCTCTCTCTCTCTCCCTCTCTTGCTCAGGCTCTCTCTCAAAATAGCAACACTTTGGTTGAAGCCGCCTCCATGGAGCATTGCAGCATCGATCGATCTACCTGTCTGGATGACATCTGCCAATCTGTGGCCTACTTTCTAGTCAGACATAATCTCTCTTCTCTCACATACTCACTCACCAAGTGGGGAGTGCGCGCTCCACATAACGGGCAGTGCATCAGTTATATTGCTAATTGGCGATGGTGAGCGTGCAACGAAGGCTGTTGCAGGTTGCAATCGTCGATCGGCAGGTTGCAAACAAACTACCACCAGCGATCGGGATCAAGGCTAGACCACTTCTCTTTTCTCTCTATCTTTCTCTTCTTTCCTTCTCTCTTGTTCACCGAGAATGAAAGCTTTGAGAAAAACAACAAAATCAAATCGATTGTCTGTGCTTTATTCGTCATCGCGGTGACGGGCTATCGTTAACGTGAGACCAGAGCCTTGAGCGGCACAAGGAGGCGAAATGAAGGAAATCCACTTCCCACTTTAACCATCATCATCATTGACAGATTCACCTACTTTGTGAGCAAGCACTACCGCGTACTCGGGATCGAGATGGTGTTCCGCCAGTGGGTGCTATTAATAAAGCCTCCCCACAGTGAAGTAGTGTCAGAGAGGTGCACTTTCGCTCTCTCTCTCTCTCTCTCTCTCTCTCTCTCTCTTGCCTCTTTTCTCTATGATCTAACTCGATGGCGCCCTTTCACCGTGGTGTCTCATATATCTTCTGCCTGTGGCGCGCGAGTTGACTCACTGGTGGCGGTTGTCGTTGGTGGTCGGTATCAGCGCCAGACAGTCGCCGATGGCAGCGACTACCTTGACTCGCCAATGCACCTACTATCTTGGTGGTATCACAATACCACGAGTCTACCACTACGTCTGCTGCAACAATTGTATCAACTTGTAACAATGCGGACTGTGTGCCATAGTCTGATTGAGTGACAGCAGCCAAGCACTAAACAACACCGAACGATCATATGATCCTAGCCTCACGCATGTATTTACGCTGAAATGTGATGCACTATGCACTGGTTGCGTCAAATGAGTAGCCGCGTGTCACGCCCCTGGGTTGCATAAGACCTTCCCGGATCAATCGAGTGGGATCCAATTGGTTCCTTTAGATGATTGGCACCCAAAGAGATGGTGCGAGGTGGTGGTAGTATCACAACAATGGTTGAATAACACGCCCGCCCACACGCGCCTTCGCATATTATCATCATTTGATCGAAGGGGAGGTCAAGATGGCGACCAAGAGGCGAAAACATTGAAACAGGTCTTTGATGGCCGTGCCGAGATAGTCCAGCGATGACGGATTAGACATAAGACGGATTAAACTTTCTCTATCAATTTATTATTGACCACTGCCAATCATTGCTCAAATCACTAATACCACTTTCTCTTGTTTTGAATTTGAGTTTACTCAAGAGTTGAAGCTATAGTTTACGTAGAAAGCATTTTTGGTGGAAGTAAGTTGCTAACTCTGAGTCTGTCCAGTTCTCGGAACGTCTCTTATTAGCTACTAGTATATTTGCTCAGTTGGCGCCAACAGATTATACGGTTACCTCGGTCGTAGATCCTAGAAGTAAGTGTGATTCTCTGGAATCTCTGTCATTGCACGCAGTGTCGTTGAGGGACATTGAAGTAGATTGAATGTTTGAATTTGGAATGGCGTCAGCAGGGCTACTGCTGCAAGAGGGAACTATCCCGTGGCTGCTCGCGCCGACAGGTATTTCCAATGATTTTGCATTCCAGGCAGAGGTGACGGCGCCGACACCAATCTAATCAGCTCTCCATTACTAGAGACACGCTCGACGACGCAATGCGACACTGTGCCCACTATACTCAGTGGCGCCATTCGAGATAAACTCGGCGTGCCTCTGCCGCCAGTAGACGCCAAGTGAAATCACAATGACACTAGGGAACTCCGACTCTTACCTCGTGACCTCTGACCTTTCAAGTGCTTATCATTAGCACTTTATTCATCATCTTAGTTAACTCCACACACTTTGTGTGAGTATATTGGTGAAAAAATAGAGATAGATGCGTATGAACATAGAGAGCGAAGATAAACTTCCGAGGTAAGAGAGAGAGAGAGAGATAAAGAAGAATTGCAAAAGCAAAGCTTGATTTCCACTTTATCTGATGGAGGCGTGTGTATCGGCTCAAGCAAGGGTTTCAATGATGCAGGAGTGCAATCGGGCGGAGGTGTCAACAACTGTCATCAGTCAACAATGCCACAGACTGACTTGGCGGGCACGATGACGCCACACACACACATGTATTTACATTGACTGCTCGTGTAAGTAATTTAAAAAACCATTGGAAGAATAGTGTTGACAGACAGCGAGAGTTCAATTGTGTTTACGTATGAGTAGTCAGGTAATTTAATTGTGCTTGGGAAAATCATTTTCTACCAGTGATACTACCCAGTATAATCAGCATTGTATAAAAATTGTTGAGTATATATTAGTTTTCATACTTCGATGTGAATGTGAATAGTTTGGACGTAAAAACGATTGATCTGTTTGTCATTAAACAATTGTAACAAGAGTATTTAACTCATTAGTTTTGGGGGTATCATTTTTTATTTTTTACTAAATAGGTTTATTAAAAATTTTGATAAAACTTGCAAAAGTAAGCAATAATTTTAGCTTTAGAATTGTATTTTTTTGTAATTGTGATAAAAAAATTTTCACTCGCAAAATCCAGCTAATTGCCACATGCGGTTGCTAGTAGTTGCTTATCATCATGTAGATGTTGTGGATATATGTTAACTTTCGAAACATCAGTTGCCATTGTAAATTATGAACGGGCACTAACTGGATGGGGGACACAGACACATCTTATGCTTTGTTGTGGCGACACCAGTAGCGCCAAGGTCTGGCACGCTAGTCAGTGGGTCGGTCGGTGCAAAATGCGTCTCAGTTCAAATTCCACAAGTGCACCCATGTGCGGGAAGCAAACTCAGTGTATCGTGGTGGCTATCTCGGGCTCATATCTCACCACAGGAAACCATTCGGGAATGCAATGCGACGCCGGCATTTTGCGCAATATGCTCGCCCATCGTGCCAATCGATAGATCAATCAATCAAATCCGCTTTTCTTACCCAAACCGGAACTGGGGACTTGTGAGGAGAAAGAGAGAGAGAGAGAGTTAGGTGAAATGCGTAACGGGTGCCGTGGTGCATGCCCGAATAGCGCATCATTTCGAGTGGTTCGTCATCGCTTGGGTAGTGGCACTGGTCTTCACTGGGCCGTGGTGCCGCATCACCCAAGTGACGTCACTGGTGTGCCTCACGTCCACATCACACACATACTCACACACACACATACACACTGCTTACGTCCGTGCAGCTCATTGAGTCGAGTGATGTCACTGAGTATTAGTAGTGCAGCATTGTTTCCATCCGTAATTCGTTTGCATGGAATTTTTCCCCAAGCTTTGCCTACCTTTTATGTTCCATATTTACCTCCAACTATTTATAACCTTTATCAATTCTAACACATAATAATAATAATACACACACTCAAGTGTTTAGTCGGCATTTCTTTTTTCGAGAGATTAGTTGTACCCACCAGTTTAACCAGTTGATTGCTATTAATCAAGCTAATTAAACAAATAATGTTTGCAGTTCTACCAGAATAATCTTTTTTGTTAATTTATCTATATTTAGTTTCAATTTCTAATTTTGGGTGAAAGCCCATTTTCTTTAGTTTTTCGCAGTTTTAACAGGTTTTCACGATCGACACGCCAAATAACCTCGGCCAATAGATTCTTGAGTCTAATTGAAGCCCATCAGGAGACATTAAAGTTTTTGTATGCATATTTTCTTTACAGGTCAAGCTAAGACCCTGTTGATTGCTTTATTGGAATGCAGTTAAGAAGTTTAGTTTGGAAAAAAGGGGATGAGATAATTAAAGTGGCATATGACATACACGCACATACACATACATATAACCGTAAATGATCGTGGCTAGCTATTTGGGTCACATGATCGTCGTTAATTATTTTAAGACTCTGTCTTCACCACAAGGACTGGGTCTAGAAAATTTTTGAATAAGTAAAAGAGGGAGAGAAGAAGAGTGAAAAGACGTGTCCAGTTGATTGGCTATATTGGTGGACACGACAATCGACTAGGTTTCATCATGCCTGCAATCGGTGCGTGACACAATCACCTCCACTGGGGTGACTTTATGGTATTAGGGGATTTTACAGTGTACTCCTATTGAGTCAAACAGAGAGAGAGAGAGAGAGAGAATGAAAAGTGCGTGGAATTGGGGGCCATGTTGCAGGCGCCATGCTTCTGCCATAAACTCTCATACACCCAGTTTCTTTCTCTTTCTCTCACTCTCACTTCCTCTCTCTCTCTTTCTCTATCTCCCTCTCTGTTAAGTGATTTCGGAAGAAAATTTATGTTTGGCTTGCTTCCCAACACCGCTGGCGGGGCAGTGAGATGTACTTTTTCTCACTCGGTGGCGCTTTACTTTTTTTGGGGGGAAAGTGTTTCTCCCCAAAAAGCTCTTGATTTTTCAATAAACTTTTCTTTCACAGCTTTCCACCCTTATGAATATTTATGATTTAAAAACAAAGAAGAAGGAGAACAAACTAGCCTACAAACAACTTTGGTCAGTTGTGCGAATGAAAAGTTTTATTTTTATTTTTTAATTTAAAATTTCCCCACGATTAACGTTAAAGACGGTGGGAAAGTGTGTTTGCATCAATTTTGTGATGGATTTACTTGCAGTAATATTTGATGGGTTTTATGAAAACAATTAAGTTTAAGTTCATGTCAATCCTGCATATAATTATAATCATTATAAGTTGGAAAATCGCTGGTTGAATACTCATTTTGTAATTTTCTTTAAGTTATCTTCTGTTGCAACAGTAAATTTTTTTAAGTTCTAAAACAAAGAAAATGTAGTGAAAAACATTATTAGAAATATAATCCCACTAGTTTTCCCAGTAGAAATAGTAAGGGATAACTCAATGGTATCGATGATAGCGATGGACAACTCAATTGTATTGATGATAGCAAGAGATAACTCAATAGTATTGATGTTGTAACAAGCGTCACAACTTCTTCACTAAGCCTTAGGTTTGCAAGAGGTTTGCAAGCCCCCAAATGGTGGCAAACTCTATGCAAACTCCTGCTGCAGAATAGTGTCTGCATTGTGCAGGGTCGGCTACCCA
>WURS02003719.1:0-12700 GCA_011762765.2 Rhinocypha anisoptera
GGAGTAAGAGAGCTAGCACTAGATAGGAAAGGATGGAGGGCTGCAGTCAATCAATCTTCGGATTGAAGTACTGATGACGATGATGGGCCGGAAGGCGAAAAAAACGTGAACTTTTATTTGTATTGTGCCGAGAAAAAGGCGTATTAAAAAAATATTTTCACCTAACTTCGTACAAACGCAGTGGAAATAAAACAAGATGAAATATTGTGTCAATTACGTTGATCTGTATTCTTGTGACTAAGGTTTAAACACGAGGTTTAAACCCGTCATTTTTATTCCGATGGTAAGTAAATGTTTCAGGTCGTCCGGATTTCATTTCATTACCTTCCCCTATCCGGCACTTATAACAGCCGTGTGTGAGCCTTGCCCCCCCTCCCCACCCCCCTCCACATATAACCTCCATTTATCATCTTGCTCGTTCTTCTTGCTCTTGCTGTTTTTCTCCTTCCTCCCAGTTCCTCAACTCTCTCTCTCTCTCTCATCTTCCTCATGTCCTCCACCGTGTGGATCCAAGCCATCTCTCAATCCTGGTCCCTCCTCTTCCTCCCCTTTGACGTGGCATAAGATCTCCCTCAAGAGTACCTACCTTCTTTGGCACCGCGGTCACATGCATCCTTTCCACGTGGCCCAACCGCCGGATTCTAGGGGATTTTTATGTATTTAACCACGCCCTCTCCTTTCGTCATTAGCTTCAATTCCACAATTCTTCTCATTCTCCATGATTCATTCTCGATCAATGGTCCACATATTCTCCCGGATACTTGTCTTGGTTATTTAATTTTAGGATATAAAAGTAATATTGGTATCGTTCCCATGGGTATGGTATGTAATCCCACTTGAATCGTTTCGCTATGAGTAGCAATTTTCGTCAATGTGGATCGGAAACCGAAGATTTCTCTACTTATTAAATTTGGTATTTTCCAACCAAGTGTTTTCATCTTCATTATTTCTCTACTTGCCTCCTAATGTGTTTGCGTATATATATATATATATGTTTGTGTACAAATATATGTATTATACATATATATATACTCATACAGAAGTAACCGCCATCTGGCGAAAATACAGCATTCAAATTATAGTAAATTAGGAAAAGGGATAGGAACACAAAAAAAGGACGACCACAATATGCGGTGGAAAATATTGATGGAAACCGACAAATTCATATGAGAAAAAATTTTGCCCTCAGCCGGGACTTGATATTTATATACGTTTCATGAGTCCTTATCCATTTCGTAATATTCTATTTTGTAAACCTTTGTTTTCCCCAGTTGGGGGTTTCTATACGAGTGAAAATGAAATACCTCCGTTTCTCACAGAATGATGGACGGGAACACACAAATACAATCGACGCTCACTAGCATTACAATATTTCTGTAGTGCAAAGCATATTCCTCATCGGAGAGGATACTATTTACTCCCCGGATACCGTGGGCGGATTGATGTCAAATCAGCATATCATTAATGCCATCATCATCATCATCCATTGCTCAATAACACTAGTGCCAAAGTATTTCAAACTTTTAAAATACCGTGATCGAATTCAAGAATAAGTGCATAATAAGTTCCATAGATTCTGTACTTCCATGTCAGCGGGAATCTTTAGGGCTTGGGCGTAGACGGGAGGGATATCTTACCCAAAATTGGCGGAGATCAAAACTCGACCTCCCGTGTGTAAACGCTAGTGAAAATCTTGAAAAAAGCAGTCCCCAAATATTCTTTAAAGTGTTTCCATTTTTTTAATAATTTTAATCGGTTTAAAATCCACGCAGAAAACCATTTACAACGGGAAAAAAAACGGAAAGTGAACAGAATTAGCCGCTAAGAAAGATTATACTTTCCAAATATGAATTTTTTGCCTTGTAGTTCACACACGTCGCACGATAAGTAGCGTTGTTTGGATGTTTAAACGATATTACATTTTTTAAATTTTTACGCTAGCGAAATTGCTTCAAACACCTGTTTCATCACTAAATCAGTAAAATCAAATTAAATCGAGCGTATGATTTGTAATGCTGAGGAAGACGTCCAATAGTTAGGATTCGTATCAAGTTGCTATTCTGACATATGAATATGTAATATGCAAAGACCACTACAAATGCCATGATTCAATCGCCGCATTGACTTTTAACTCTCGAAACCTTGACTCCCGTCTTTAGTAAAAACCTAATGCCAACTCCAGGTGCGTATCATCTAACCATTCTATATTAGCTCTGCATGTCACACGCAACTCTTAAATGGAGCGAATGACCTCAACAGTCTCGCACCTCCCACAATAACTGCGTCTAGAATCGAAATCGAGGTCACTTCGAATAAATGATATGTGCTCATTAATTTGGATCCCACAGGTGTTTCAGAGTCCTACATCATCATGAGGAAGGCGATCTCATACTCTGGTAGAAGACGTTTCAATGCTAAAAGAGCATGTATCTCACTAAGTAGATACAAATGTTTTATCTGTATTTTGATGGTTAGTGATGTTCATAGGTTATAAATAGGGAGATTACTATCCCTCGACCGAAGCAAGCATAACCACGCGATCTGTGATTTATGCATTGACGAGGCATGCTTTTTTCAATAGGCACTTCTCTATCGATTGCATTTTCTGACTATTAGTGAGTAGGGGGATTAAATAGGTTACGAAAACATGTATTAATTCTAGACAGCGACTTTGATACTTCAATATAAAATACATATTAAGATAATATTCATATCATCACTGATTACTCACATATTTTACAAAGTAAATGAGTTACCTATAGCCCAGTTTCGAACCCCGTATGTCTGGGTCGACGGCGTGCAATACCTTTATCAATCAAATAACTACTGAAGTTTCAAGTATATAATTAATCATGTAATGGTCGAGTGACCAGATGCTTTTTCTATAAAAATTCACGATTTTGTCACTTGAATAATACATAAATCACGGATCGATAATTTTATTGTGGAATAAATATCATTAAGTGGTGAGCCATCAAGCGTAGTAATCAGCGAGCAGATATTCTCGCAGGCTTTGTGGATGAAAAACGAAAAAAATTTACTTTCCTTCACAAAAAGAAGCAGACGTTTGACGAAGCAGTCTTTAATATTTCGGCCAACTCCGTCAATACGACTTACGGTGAATGCTTCCTATCTCAGTGCATTCGGGCATTTGAGTGGTGGCGCATTAAACTAACGACCGGATCCATTCTCATCTGAAGGTACGGCGATGAGACCGAGAGAGAGAGGGTAATATCATCAATAACGTGTCTCAACCTGGCATCGGAGAACAGATCGCAAATAGTGTTCAGTTCGAAATTGTCACTCGTGAAGGCACATTGCGAACAGAGCCGAAGTGTCATGGCATCTCCCTGACCATCTTCCATTTTCACCAAATTTTCACTTAAGTTTTTCTCTTACACTTCCATATGAGTTGAATGTCCATAGTTGGCAAGGCAAGGAGAATAAGAATATAATTCATGTGAATTCATTGATATAATACAGCAATAATTTCTCCGTCCAGAGATTCATTCTGCCAGTGATTATGACGCATGATGCCATCAAATGAAACATAGAATCATCTATTTCTGCATTATATAATCCTACAATAAATCAATTTAGGTTTTCTTTACTAGTGTCAGTCATTTTCTCTTGTGGACTCTTCTGGGGGATCTGGAGAACCGGGCGTTCTGAAACTCTTTCATTTACCATAAGATATTCCAGGTGAAAAACATATTAATTACACAGCATACAATGCTGATGTGTACCCTATAACCTTCCGATTTTGCCTGAAGAGACATCATGATTCAAGTTGAGTAAAAGGTTGATGCAATTTTCCATAAAATATATGTTTATTGCAACCTAGGTTTCGATAAACATATATTTTTTGTGGAAAATTGTATCAACCTTTTACTCAACATGTTAAAATTCCACCACATCACGCCTGAAACTTCGATCTTTGATCATGAGTCAATTTAAGGACGGTGATTTGAAAGGAAACGATACTTGATTTTACAAAATTCTGTCTGTAACCTCGAAAAAATATTTAAAAACGCTGAGTCCTTAAAACACTAATGCCATTAGAAATTAACATACAATATTATTGGAAGCAAGAACTTCATTTTCCCAATCATAAATGCTTTTATAATATGCTTCTAACTAACCCATTTTTTATACATAACGATGAATTACGTTCAGATATGCCCCAATTTCTTATCTTTGAGGAAACCTGTCGAAACAAATGCATCAGGAATGATTTTCAGAAGTCTAAAAATGTGGAATATGTCTGTCTCCTCGACAAACGTACGGTGGAATAATTTTATGAAGATTTAACGCGAATTGTATCTCGCACTAGATTAATGGTAGTATCTCTAGGATGTTAAAACACTCACGGTGAAAATCCGTCGCTGAATCAAATAGGATGGAAATTAAACAGTAATTTTACAAAAAAATGATTAACACGAGTAACAGTTGAGCCCGAGACTTTGTGGAATTCCATTAAGCAAGAAAAATTAAAATTATTTTGCGTTTTCACAGGAAGAAAAAAATTTATTTCCGACTAGTTTCGCCACAATAGCATCATCAGTGTTAAGAATAAATAACTAAACAAAAATAATTAAGATGACTCTATTTCCAACGTCTTTTTTGAAATTTACAAGTTTTCCTCAAATTCTTATGCCTGAAGTGATTTAATCATTCACTAATATCGCCTTCTACCTAATTACTACTCCAAGGTCACCAATAACAGCACACAAATAATTCAGAAAGGCAGCCTACCTCCATTACAGCGTCGTGTGTCACATATATCAATCAACAAGCCAAGCAAGGGCTCTTTATAAAGCACTCATAAAGCCTTTTCTCTCCTATCCTAGCATTTCTCAATCCGTAATTTTTTTTAGAATTCATACTACGTGTTCGATACCACCGTAATAGATCTAGTTGATCTACCTACTATTTTTGCATTCGATCGCTGAGCGAGTGGATATGGCTCTACCGCGAACACAGCGCCCTGTTTTTTTTAAATAATAATACAGCATTAGCGCACGAAAAAATTCAATTTAATATTAGGGTCAATGATAAGATACAACTGAAGTAAAATATTCCAAGAAGAGCCTGCCAAAATCAAAACTTACTGATTTAGAGGTTTTCTCACTTTTATTATTCGTATGAATCTTCTCTGCGTATAACATAAGTCTACCACACTTTCAGGAATTATATTACTATATATATTACACTGTTTCATGAAATAAAAGTTACCACAAAGAGTACTCTTCATTCTGCACTAGATCTAAATAAAGTGAAGTATAAACTCTTTGTTTTATACTTGCTCCAATTCCGAAAACTTAAATAGCTCATTAAAAACATGATATTTCACCATTGTTGCAAAATATCTTAATCTTACTTGCATAAGGATGGTTTTCCTTTTTGTATTCTTTTATTAATGTTTCGGTTACACAAAAATTTACAAGAAGAGAATTGACGAGAAGGATGTAAATCAAAGGTGTCGAGAAAAGGGTCATTGGAATTAATATGCCGAGTGGCAATATGTGGTTCCGAAACCTGGTCCTTGGAGAAGGAAGATGAGTAACTACAAGATTCCTTTTAGACTTGGTTTTGAATAAGGACGAAGAAATTAGATGGGCAAAGAGGAGAAGAAATAGTATGCGCGACATGGTAGAGTAGGAGAAGAAGTTTTTTGAGCATATCTGATGAAGGCATGAAATATGAACGACAGAAATATTAATAGTTAACGGGATACTGAAGATAGTTCTGGAAAAGTAATAGCATGTGGAAGGAGAAAAAGAATGGATATTGTAGACAGCAGCGAAGGAACGTAGAAAAAAATAATTCTAATTTGATACTTACTAATTTAACACTCAGAATAATTGCGTGTAATAAAAAGCCACATGTTTTCGTAAGTCCACTACAATACGTACCAGTAGTTAGGAAGAACCAACTGAACCCTCAACTAATAAAAATACCTCTATAACTGCAAAATATCTATAAAGTACCATTAAAATATCCACTATCATTTATTATGATCTAATCTAATATCGATGCAATAATAAAGGCAATAATGATTAATTTAGGTGAGTCACCTCATCCCAATATTTACATGTTTACCAAATGTAATGTTTCTGAATACTTATAAACTTCATTTTAATCTATGTCTATCCGTCTCAACAAGAGATACACCACTTAAAAGAATATACCTATCCTAGAAGAATCTTAACGTTCACATAAATCTGTAAAATATGACTGAATCCTCAAGGGATTCCTGAGGATTCCTCAAAGCCTACGATAATCATTTTCCAAATGCTTTTACGTACTGATAGGCAAATTGACTTTCACAATCCGAGTATGAAATTTCACACATTGATTAGTGTTCAACATCGAGTTTAGAGTGAGTGCTCGTTAAAGTAGCACTCTAAAAATTTGTACAGTGTTATCCATACAAGTGAGTTTACGAATAATCAGTATCAAAAATAGACATAACAATCACGTTGATCAAATCAATCATTCATCTCGTTCGCAGCTGAACAAATAAAAATAAATTCATCATGTCACGTTTTTCGCCAGTGAGAATCTGGTATTTCAGTTTCATAAAAATTATGAAATAGAATGGATAACCTTCCTTTTAAGTAGATTTTCAAATACGTTTACTACAGGAAACAATTCTACAGAATACGTGTCTATTGGAAACAGAGATCAAGAAATAAGTAAGAATAATTCGTCGGTATAGGAATGATTACGAAAACTAAGAAGAAATGGAGAAAGACGGAAAAGAAAGCCAGTAAAGGTATTTTCAAAGTAACAGGGCAGCTTGAAAATTGTGATTAGCTCAGAAGCAAACATTTGATGAGGTAAATTTATAAAAAAATGCAATAAGAAAATTATATTTTAAATTATAAGTTCATTTTGCCTTTTATAAAGTCCAAAATGAATACAGTAATTCTACAAACACATATGTTCAACGATAGGTATAAATGAGAAATATATGTAGTATATAGGCAAATACTTACCCGCACGTATGTATTTGGCTTCGTATGAGGAACTTCGTAGAAACCGTAACCTTTTCCAATTCTTGATCTAAAAATAAAATAATGATATAAGTTACATTTTTTCCATTTTTCATTGAGACTCTTTTAATTTTGAGTGACATTTTGTGACTAAATATTAAAGTAAACAATTAGGATGAAAGATACGGCAAAAAGCAAAATGAGGCAAGATGGGATGGAATATGAGAAGGATAAGGACGACATAATGATGAAATGGAGAGCGGGAGAAAATAACGGGCCTAATGGGTAGCTTTAAATTCAATTCACCCAAAATACGCCGTTAGCTGTTTCAGTTTCTATATCGATTATAAAAGGAAACAGAGGACGTAAACGGGATGTTCCACGTAATCCCGTGCTTAAGGGTTTGAGTTGTTGTAAATACACTGACGAAGAAAGAGCACAAAGTTTATGAGTTGTTTATGTTTGTGAGCCTGGAAGGTTCTTGTCGGTGTTCGAGGGTACTCGAACATGGATTTTAATACTGTAAATTAAAGATAAATAAGAGACAGAGTTGTCAAAGACAAGGAAAGAGGAAGAAATAAAAAAAAAATTCAAAACAATAAATGACAAGAAAATAATGACTGAATAGCAAAACAGGTATTCGCTTCTAAATGTTGTATCAAGTGCTTCTGGCGCGCGAGGACCTTTCCTTTTAGCTTATCCGTAAGTTATAAATTAAGAAGCTGCACCGAGAAAGAAGTTTTTTTGTATCTAAGGTTAGTAGCAAGATGTTTATTACCATGACATTTATAAATAAGAAGTATTTTTATAAAAATCTATGGCCAAGGTTTCTTCGAGCACCTAAGGAGTTTTACCTTTTACTATAACTTGCGACATTTATATTCGAATTAATTCATCTTGGCTTTGCCACAGTATATTTGTGACCGTTGAACAATGGTTGTGAATATAAGACCAATCCAACTTTGATTATATATATGTATAAATTTGAAGCAGATTACTACAATGAAGAGGTTAAATGTATATTTAAAACCCCGTCATAATACGAGTACTATGGTAGATCAGATCACGCCCGGAAAATCAGAGAGATAGACTGTAGAACAAATAGATTTAAAAGGTTATTTTTCCCCCGAACCATTAGACACCAGAATCCTTAGGAAGAGTAGTGTATATATTTTATTTTCACCCTGCATGTTTTCTCTCGTTTCCTTTATTATATAGTAAATTTGTTTTATACTTTGTTTCCGCATGATACGCATATTTATTGTGAAGCGATTTGCGTGGTGGAGTGCATTTTGTAACTTTTGGTTCGCATATTTATATTGAGAAATAGATATTTCACTGAAAATAGCTAAACATATTTCGCGCATCCATATACTATGCAATAATCAGTACATACGTTGGCTCGATGAATCCAGTTTACAAACTTGATATTAGTCCAAGGCATTTGATTTTGCATATATTTGAATGGTGTGCATTGCATTGTACCGCTTGGTGGTGGATCGCCCCGACCTCGTGCGCTGGCATGCGTCTTACTTGGTGTTGACTATATTACCGTCAGAAGTCTAACATTGTCCCGCATGTTGTGGATGATGTTCTACTATTTTATTTTATTTTCCAAGCCGGTTGTTTCAATCGGAGTGCAATGTGTTTCTTAACATTTGCATTCTCGAGTGAATGTGAATTTTTGGTGGTGGCTCATCCCAGGCGCGCGCACTTGCTGCGGTTTGCAGGGTAATGCTTAGAAGTAGAAGTAGAAGATTCCAGGCAAAGTAGAGACTACATTCAGTATGGAAAAGCTTCTTAACACAAATGTAATCAAGTCGATTTATTGCGGTTTATGGTCTATTTCAATTAACTTTATTTTCATATATAAAGGAGCTGCGTTGTTACTTTGGCCGATTTTTTTAGAGACCATGTTTCCTTTAGCTAAATTTGGACCAATCTATGGGAACTTTCACGAGTCTAACACAGGTACATTCCGCAATGTCTCTTCGACTCCATTGGGCTACTGGAATTTCCAAAGACATTTGAAATTTGAACCTTTTTAGTTTCCAAAATGTTCCTAATTTAAAATTTAAAGATTTAAAAATTAACATTTAACACCAATTTTAACTTGGATTACTATTCCATGACGTATTTTTCCACAACTAATATTCGTAAACGTTTTTCTATCATAAACTATTTTGATGATTTTTTAAAGTTTCAACAGAAAACCTTTGACCTACAAATATAAAATACATATTTATCTAATATTTATTTTTAAAATAACTACCACTGCGAAAATAATATAAAAATGAGCCGTCACATTTTGATACTTGGTGGCAAAATATTTTTACCTCTTCAGCTTATCAAATTTAAATTGATTGATTCAAAGCATATATAAGTGCACTCTGTTGTTTCAAATTGTGTATGTATATATATCTCCGAAAATTGTTTTTCAGTATTGATTAGCTAAATTAACTTTAGAAAATTTATGAAAAAATCTTTTGATGATTACAATATATTTTGGCAGGAAATAATTTTAAAATATCATACATGTAATTTTCAAAATGATTATTCAGCTGTATTCCTGTTAACCCTGGGTTTTTCATAATTTTAATATTTATTTAGCGAAATAAAATTGATATTTTTAAATATGATAATACATCAAGAAAATTAAATAAAAGGTTTTACAATTATGAGAGGTATGTAGTATCGAACTATTATAGAAAGTCTATCGCACCTGTGGAAGGAGGAATATAATTTGATCCTCGTCATAAGTTCCATTGTAAAGCACGTGTTTCCGAATGCTGAGTAAAGACTAGCACTTAAAATAGAACGAGACTCATTAACAAAATGAATGGGAAAAGATAATAAAACGAGAAGTTAACAAGGAAAATTATGAGTCTCAAGGAAAACCTCTCAAAAAAATATGATATAAGGTACCTCCTCAAAATTTCTCGTTTAAAGCCCAGATGACAAACGTTCATCCTCTGTCAATAGGAATGGTGCATGAAGATGCTGAAATAGCAAAATTTGATACGTCCAAATAAAAGTGCCAACCTTTGAGAGAGTATGAAAAGACCTGACTTCTAAATATTTCTCAATGCGCAAAGGTAAAATATAGAGTAGATAGCGAGGACAATCAAAACATTAGCGCCAGTATATGGTACAATATCCTCCTAGGGCTATTCTATATTCCCATACGACTATCAATCAACATTACGGCCATCATATCCAACCCTTTTCAGCTTCGTTACAGCATGGTAACACCAGATTTCTTCCAGCATAATGACGTCCATTCATCTAAAGAACTTTCCCATCCGAGAGATCATTCGGGGTCTTTCCGAAAAGGGATTTTCTCCCCTTATACCAGCGCACCCCCACACTACTTCCCGGACACCTTCACCTACCCGTCCCTCCTCCCCCGCCCGCCTTCGCATCCCACCGCTCTTATATAGGTGTGTCCCCAAAGGGGCACTAAGTGGCATGAATTAAGGCACGGCCGTACTCATATATATCCTCCACTGCTCCGGACAAGCACCTGAGGGGGAGAGAGAAAAGGGGAGATAGCCCCCGAAGGGTATCAGGTCGTTGCGATTTATCGCCCAGAAATTAATTAATTTACCGATTTAAGGGGCACACGTAACATAAATAAAATCCAAACGGACGACGAAGGAAGAGATCTTCGACCGTTAATGTAAGCTTAGGGTTCGGCTGCTATAGCTAGAGAGGGGGGCAGGAGAGGATGAGAGAAAGAGAGAAACGGCTTGCAGAAGGGAAAGGGGGGATGGCCAGAGAGGGGTAAAGATTTGACAAAAAAAGGGAGGAAAGGAGGTAGAAGAGGGATGATATAGGGTTGAGGAGGATATATTTTTGTAAGAAGGCACGAAATCGGGGAATTCCGTCTTGGCTCCGGTGTAAGTTACAAAAGGAGTGAAAAAGTAAGCCTCTTGCCTCGAGGGGATGAGAGATAATAAATGACAAACACACACATTCATAGAATTATACAAAAAATCAGCTCAGCAGAGACAACTAACAAATGTGAAATACAGCGCCTTAGAATACTATTTCCACATAGCTCCCTAAATATATAAAACTTTTTAAATTAATTTTTGGGATGGCTACGTAACCACGAAAAGGAATGATACGCAGACACGTATCTATAGTAATACATATATAATACGATTTATGATAATTTTGGCACTTCAAAATATGGAGGTTGAACTTTATATATGTGTATGTATATGTATATATACATATGTTCATGAGAAAACTCATTCGAGCACAATATATAACACATCCACAGGGGTGGCGACGAAAAACACAGAAAACAAAAATACGGAACACAAGTAACTGGGTCCAAAATATTTCGATGGCGCTACCATTTTCTTCAAAGCGTAGGTGAAAGGGATCTAATATATATATATATATAAGAAATTTTTTCTTGTTCGAGTCGAATTTTCCATCTAAATATCATCATGCGTCCATATACATACATTCCTACATGCTTAATTTGTGTTTTCGCCGAATTTATTTACATAAACATATACAAATGTGCAACATATATTCGTCCATATAGATTTATATCCTATATATGATAACCATGCGCATGACTACAGAGCGTTGAGTCCTCAGTCCACGTAATACTACTGGTAGGCTATCCCCTACAACTCAACTCAGCCAGCTATAGTAAATTCCCTCCCTACAGACAGTCATGTGGAGGGGAAGATTTAATATGACGATGACTCTCGAAATTGGGCTCGCACACGCGATGGTGTGCTTTTTAACCGTCGGCTCCGTGATTTCAAAAAAAAGAAGACTACACGAAGGTGCGGTGAACGAAATGGTTATTTGTCAAGGAGGGAGACTCGGGTGGTACGGCGGAGGATTGAAAAGAGGAAGTCGGGCGTGAGTATACACACACATGTACACGATCGTGTGTGATTCGATCAAATATGTTTTGATGGTCTTTTCTATACTATACTCTTCCTAGGGGGAACAAGCGGGGGAAGGAACAAGACAGGCAATCAAAATACCTCTTATTAATTATTTCGACTCTTGTTAATCACATCAAATAGACGTTTGCATGAGCCGGGGCACTCTTAAAACCATGTGATTTCACAATTTGTATTTTTAAAGTATGCCGAGATGTTGAATGTCAATAAAAACCGTGTAGCATCCATTATATTTCGGAATTGACACGATACTCAGAATGAGTAGGAAAACCTAGGATTTCAATTCCTCAAGCTGACATTTTCGCTAATGATTTAAAATTACTTCATATGGTACCTCGCAGTGCATTTTCCATACGGTCAAATCGATTTAATATAAATATTTTAACAGGGATTCATTAACCATAGTATTATTAGAGATCGTGGTGGTACATTGGATATAGCGCTTGGTATTGTAGTAGTAGTATCTTTTATGTTTATAGGGTGCTTTGGTGGCTATGGCCATTTCGCACCTCTGCAAATCATAGAAAAAACCCATGTGGACAAACAACACCCATGCCCTGGGCGGGACTTGAACTCGAAACCTTTCCAGGACATCTCGTGGCCGCCTCAACGATCGAAGTTGTAGGGCTGGCTGTGGTACGGCAGAAACCCTAAACCACGTTCTCCAGGACTGCCATCGGACCAGTGACCCTAGGGTGAAGAGGCACGATGCAGTAGTCTCATACCTGGAGCGAGGTCTACAGAACCAAGACTTCAACGTGGTAA
>WURS02003730.1:0-12699 GCA_011762765.2 Rhinocypha anisoptera
GTTGATATACATTCTCAGTCCTTTCCAAAAGTAATGCTTGTCACTTGACATTTCTTTTCAATTAATAATAAGTACAACATATTTTTTATTCATAGCTGACACGACGGATTTTTATTTCCAATCGAAAAAACTGACGAATTAACGTCCACTGTCATAGTACATTTCTGACAACATATGAATATATGCGACGTTGCCAGAATGTAAAGCATAAGAAATCAGTTTGTTTTTTTTTATTTATGATCATAATATAAGTGATTCTAACAATTAAAAAACTGATTCCTAGAAACATATTAGTTAGTTTAAAGAAAGAATCACAATAAAACAAATAAATATTTGAGCTGTACAATTTTCAATATTTCAAATGCATAGGTTGGGCACGGAAGCCAAAAGATGGTCCATTGAGCTTAAAATTGATGTAAACATCGGATCCATCTGCCTAAAAAATGCATAAAGTACTATAAACGACCAAGTAAAATCAATTTGATTCAGTTTCGCTTCGTAAATATAGGAAAAAGCCCGCTGTTTGCTCGAAATCTCTTGATGTCGAATCAGTAACTTTTGGACTGCGGCTGTATCGCCAATACATCCTTAAATATGGACCATGAATCTCTTACGCTCCTTCCTTTGGGTCAGCAAGCGATTACGCTCACATCCCAACGATCAACCTCAGCTTCCGTACCCCTTTGACGATCTTGACCAACTGGTAATTAAATAAACGGTATACCGGTGCGAAACACGGTCGTAGTTGTGTCTCTCCTCCTTTTTCTTCTTATGTCCTTCCCCTCTCTCTATCTCTTTTCGATGTGAAATCGTCCCTTGAGACACTGCCATCCGAGAGGAGACGGGATTATTAGGATGCGATTAGCATGCAAATGTTCCCAGACGCCTCCAGAACGCTTCGTATGCTCAAATCTCGGGCGACACAGCCGAAAAGGTGTGTCGCGAGATACGCTCGAGGAACGAGGAAGGCTCACACGCGCACGCATTGAAGGAAATATAGCGCGACTTCGATTCCCCACGTCGATGGAATATTTTGTTCCGGAAACCAGTTCCAAGTGTTTTGTTCCAGAAACTATATCACCAGCACCATAACCTTCTTTCAATTGAAATTGAAAAATTCATTCAACTCTTAATCATAGTCGGTCATAAGAGAAAACATCTCCGATAGGACAGCATTCAGTAGGCGCTGTTTTTTCTAAAAATGAGATTTCGTTACGCCACTGTTGTTCCTCAAATATTGAAGGTGCTCTAGACGTAATACGTATATGTATTACCATTTTATTAATTTTACCAACAAAATGTAAATTTACTTCAATGGCTATAATATCTGAATTTACGTGGAAATATATTTATTTAATTTGAAATATGCCCTTCACATTTTGTATATTTTCTCTCGCCATTGCCGAATAATTTATTTTCCTCCGCTACGATTATCATTTTTTTTTAATTTTTTTTTGTTACCAAAATTTAACAAATATGCATGTCCTTCGTAAACCTCTTTATAGATGTAAAACGTCCCTCTTATGCCCTGTCATCTTGTTCAGGTAGGTACGCATCTTCGTTTGTATTTTTGAAAAGACTACTTGACGGTTTTCTCCGCCTAAGCTATTTAATTGAAATTATGCATTTTCTGTTCCTGATATTATCGTACGGAATTCCATCAAATCTACTCAACAAATTATATTTGAAGTAATTAAAGGAAAGGTTACGAAGATATCAGAAATTTTCATGACGAAGTTAGTAATTTACGTAAAAATACCTTCAAGGTATGGAAAATGACATGCAAGGAGCTTGCTGGAATTAATATATGTATAATTTATGCTAATGTTTTATTCCTCTTGCATCCGCTCGAAGTTGTTGTGCAATAGAAAATGTTTGGGATATTTTGCCTTGGAAGGAGTTACATTTCCCATCAGTTCAAATCATTAGAGGAAGAGAAAAAAAGAGGTAGACTTCGTCAACCCCACAGAAAACTTTAAATTGACACAACCTAGGTTTCAAAAAGTTGGAAGATCTATAGGAGGGGGAAAATATTTCAAGGAGTGTCTAATTTAAGATATCTATGAAACTAAATCGGAATGGGAATAAAATCTGCGGGCATGTAATAGAGCGAATGCAGAGAGGGAATAAAGTATTTTATGATAACTTATACCTCCTTAAAATTGAGTTAATATCTAGGAAGAATAAAAACCAGATATGATTTTCTTACAGTTTTACATTGTTACGACCACGACTGTAGCTCGGTGCATAAATATGGACCTTGACAGGAGGCGATAATCTGAGAAAGTTTGAAAGAAAAAATTAAAGGAATATATGTGGACCTGTAAAAGAAAATGGTGAGTACAGAATCTGATATAATAAACTCATAAAAGAATATAATATAGCAATATTCATTAAGGCGCAGACACTACAGCAGTTATGACATAATAAAAAAATGAACGAGACTACTATCCCAAAGAGGATGGAAAAAGGTAAATGGAAAAATAAATATGCACCAAGGAAGGGGAATAGTTCTAGGATGAAATTATCCGAAGGTGTGCATAAAAATATCTCGGCAGGACCAAAATTGGGAGGATGGACCAGCGAGGTCAGCGGGGGTGGATTATGCGGGGCAGGTCAAAGCTCGTCCCTCTTAACTATAGGACCAGGAGAGGAAGGATGGATGGATTGAGGGAAGGCTCCGACAATTTATGTCACCGTCAGCCCGGTGGTGAGATAAATTTTCGAAAATTATTTTATGCTAAATAAAACCGTTCCGTGGATTATACAAACTTCACCTCTTTTTTTCCGTTCCTCGGTTCCGCCAAGCAACGACCGAGAGATCCTCCGTCAAATCAATAGAGTTTAAGAGATGGTTTATTTCTTCCGGAGGGGATGGCAGCGGTCTAACGGAAACGGAATACCTATTCAAATCGAAAGCGAAGCGGTTCTTGACGGAAAGTACGGAGTGGTGGTAAATGACGGGAGAAAAACCAAACTCATATTTGCATTTTACTCGTAATACTTTCCCTGGCGATTCCCCGTAAGTGACAACGGCGAGACTTTGGTCGAATGAATAAATGAGTCCGGCAGGCGACGTCGAGGAAGGCGAGGAACGAAGTTATTGAAAGTTTTGAAGGGAGGCACGACCGTGACGGGGATTTGAATCCGCGAGCGAAGAGTGTGAGTGTGTGTCCCCGCGTCGTGTGCGTTGATATCGGAGTGAAATCGATTCCCCCGGCCGCCCAAGCCATTCCCCCGCGTCGGAAAACACCCCAACGCCCAGCAGTGGGTCTCCACGCGTCTTGTTTGGTTCCAAGTAGAGAAACTATTTTCCCCGTGGCCGTAGGATCAGCGGTATGTGGTTTTCCAATCCCTTCCCCTTCCACCGCCTCGTTTTCTCTCTCCACCAATTTCCTAATCCTCTTTTCCGACCGAAGGTCGGAGTCATTCAAAGACAGCCACCACGGCGAATAAACACGGACAAGGGCCGAAGTACGCCGACGAACAATTTTATCACAGACTCATTTTCTTTTCACCGTAAACATTTTGAGCACTAAACCTATAGCCATGGATTTCGTTAAATTCTCAAAGCATCTGCCTGAGATTCACGTGACGGGACCCTATTTAATGATATCAAAATATTTACTCATTATAATGCGCTTTCCTACTAACATGTAGTGATAATTTTTCTGCTCCTTATTTAATAAAACTAAATATTATTGGGCTTGAATATTATACTTGGCATATATAGATTATAACCACGTGTAATAAGTATGAATTATAGGTTGATAAAACTTCACTCATCTTAATTTAAATTTTGATTGGTAATGATTTTTACTCCTTCCGTTTTTGTGTAAAAACTAAAGACGCCGCTTTAAAAATATACCCTATACGACTATTAGTTCCATAATGATAACGTATGCGTTATCATTAACGGAATAGATTCCCTGGTTGATGAAATTATATTATATATTAATAATGATATCATTAATCATTATATATATTGATGAAATTGTTCGACAGTCATTTACAAAAAAGAATATTATGACTCTTTAGCGGGATTTCCAATTGTTACACATTTTTTAAAAGTTACAGCACTCCTTTTATCATTAAATATATCCAAAAGTCACAAAACGCAACCAGGAAACATTTTATATTCGTATTTAATTACATTTATTTATTTATCTTATTTTTGAGAATTTAATTATCTAAACATTTCATTCAATTGTCCAGTTAGGTGGGAATTCACTGTATGTGATCAAAAAACCTATTTCCTTTGAAAAAATCGAATTGACTTCCTGGTAGTCGATTCGAAAAACCTATTTCCTTTGAAAAAATCGAATCGACTTTTCGGCTGAGGATATGGAATTTATTATCGCAGTTTTATAATGAAATAAATCTGTGCTCTTTCTAGACTGCAGTAAGAAATCTGAGAAAAATGCAAAACTTTTCTTTTATAGATACCCTAAATTTGCACCCAGTAAAGCTTTTTTTATATTATCAAACTCTGGTAAGTTTTATTCAAGCTTGAAATTTGTTCTCGCAGCTTCTTCCTCAGGAATCGCTAGTCCTTCCAATCGGAATGAGCATATCTTTTCTTCGGATTAAATCGGAGTCCCATTTCTTCGGCGGATTTATCGTAGGAATCTCGAGTAAGCTCATTATTGAGAGTGACCAAAATACATATAAGTCCGACGAACATATCAAAACATGCGTATGTTGAAGCTCTAACCCCATGAATATTGATAATATAATTCTTAGCAATTTTCTCTCTATTTATATTACAATCGATTCCGACTGCATGAGTGACCTTCCAGTGTCAGCATTCCTTGGCACTAGACAGTAATGCACCTTATGGAAAACATTACAGACATAAATAAAATTGTAAATTCATTTATCATTAATAACTATGTACATTTAGCACTTTCAGTAAATGCTTGACTCGTCCAACTATAATCCATCTGTTATTCCAAACCTTCTTGCGAACCCGCCGCTTTTACACGGTGTCTTCTTTTGTGAATTTTGTAGTTAAAGCAATCGTAAATAATTTCATAAATATTCCCTTGTCGATTTGGAGCTTCAATTTTCTTTGTCTCCAGTGTTTCTTATAAATAAGCAAAGCCGATTTGTCTGCCTCGATCCAAGCGAACTTATTACCACGTTTAAATCGTCTTTGCTGCCCGATCATTTCAATGTCGACGACTCAGTCCGGCTCACTTTTCAGCTCCTGAAAACTCAGCCCCCCTCTGAAATCTCAGTACATCCTCACGACTGTTTCGATGAATTTTCACAATTCAAGCGAGGATTCCGTTAATCACGATTGCGTCACGTGAAGGTTCCAGCTTACCGGAAAATTCGGTTAGAGTGAATTTTGCGAGATCGTGATGAGGGTTGATCACATGAATAACCACATAGGGGATATAAAGTAAATAAAATTCACTGGGGAGGCCGTCACTTGGTAGAATTTCACAATGACACAAAATGTAGGTGTTAACTTTTATTTATTTCCAAACAGTATTATAAACACGATCGGTTTATTATATTATCGGATTATTATATTATATATTAATAATGATATCATTAATCATGATATTATTAATAATATTCGATTAACCAGATGATGACGACAATTATTCGAAACCGAACGTGTTTATAATACTCTTTGGAAAGGTATTAAGTTAACGCCTACATTAGTATACCTACAAAGTAAATAATTGGTGATCTTGGATACATTCGTAAATGAACATATTGGTATTTTATTTGAAAATAATAGTATAAAAAATATCCACATACGTATTAAATGCTAGCACAAAACATTCATTTGCATATTTTTACGACTAGATGCTCTTAGTAATGTTTTCATAAAAGCAATATTATAAATAGAATATCTATTTTGGGATCTTCCTCAGTGAATCGTTTTCAAGTACATGTGAAGATATTTTCTCCACCCGTCCTGTTGGTGTCCTCAGATCTGAAGGATACGCGGAGTAACATGTGAAAATAGGCGTTTGATTCCACGCGGAAACGTCAGAGACAGTATTTGTATTACTCTCAATAATACAGTCAGCAAGTCGGTATTCTTTTAATCGATGGATGCCAAGGATGAAATAAGCTAGTAATGAACTGATTAGAGAGACTCTATGTACTATTGTGTTCGAGGGCGTGGAAAAAAGTTTATCTATAGAGCGCCCTGTCTTAAATTAGAGAGCGTTTTCTATATCCATGAAATTTGAATGTTTTCCAGAAAAATAGCTCCTTCTCAATTTCCCTCAAAATCCTAATAGGTACAACTCTCTCTAGCTACAGCTTTAAACCCAACAATTTACTTCCCTCTAATCTATTTTCCTCTCCGCACAACTTTTTATTTTTCTAGGTAAAGTTGTTGTGACATAAATCTTTGTCCCTGGTGGCTCCACCTCTTAATGTGTGCAATGATCGTCTATCTGTATTCAGGTTGCAATCGTACCAGCTGTAATGAACTTTTCAATTGTCGAATCGATCATTATTTATTAAATTACAGAATTAAAATATTTCAGTTCTGGATCCAAAAGGCCAACCAACACCACCCTAAGGTTTGTGAGATGGGTGTAGACAGTTGAATTACTACTAAGCACAACGGCGATTCACAAATCAGGGTAATATTGGATGCCACTTCGTTTCCCTGTGCCCCTGTGGTTTCTCAGGCAAAGCTGACACTCAGAAAATTACATAGTTTGGGTTATAGCTGTAGGTGTCCAGTGGAGTAACCAGGCCTTGAATCCGGCTATCCCGTTGAGTTGAGGGCTCTATACCCACTAGGAAACCAAGACTTAGGGATACCAATTACATGAGCAAAATTAATGCAAAATAATAACTATCATTAACTCGGTCACTAAGCCATTTCGCCAATACTCTTTTCATTAACCAATACTTTATCAGTACATCTCCAAATCGTTCTTTCGGTTTTTGGCTCCAAAATTAATGTGAATTCCAAATAATTATTACCCCTTTGTGATTACGTATACTTTAGACCTTAAGAGATCGTATATTGAAAGGTGAAGTAGATCTATGTCACAAAAATTACTTACTTCGCTTTTTATTTCATAATGAGTTCTTAAACTCTCTCCTAAAATCCAATAATAATATTGACGAAATCAGTCCCATGATCCTCTGTGTAAATTAAGTAAATCTGTGGTTTCAGGCGTAACTTTATGGAAGCGACATTTCATATTTCATAAGATAAAAAATACTTAGATATTTCCAGTGCATTAGTAATTTTCCGGTTTCCAGTAATTAGTGTTTTTTAATAAAATTGTATGGAAAGTATTTTTTAATAAATTTGTGTAGAAATTATTAAGTATTTTCTTACCTTATATTCAATATACATAAAGTAATACAACTCGTTATTATTTTGAATTTACGTAAATGAGGGATAAGAGAAGGCCGTTTCCGCTTCTTGGAAATCTACTTAGTACTTTCAAACGTTTCTTTCTAGATATATATATTTTTCTTTTTCGGATTTAAATCCATTTCTTTGACATTAACACAAATCATCACTTCCTGGAAGTGTTCGATCGAAATTCACAATTTTTCCCCATACTTTTTATGTGGAGGAATTTTGTATCAGGAAACCGGTTCCGATCTTCGTAAAGAAATTCACCAAATAAATTTAGTAACGAATGCCAGCTCTACAGATATGTCTCCTTCGACGTTGCCTCTTTTTTTGTCCCTTCGTTATTTCAGAAGTTTTGCCCTCCGCACACTGGTGGGAATTACGTCAAAGGGTGCTCAGGTATTGACTTTTTTACCCATCCGTATTTACCGGCTGACTACTCCACCAAAACCAGGCTCTCTCTCTCCTGCGGTGCTTAATTGGTCCGGGAAACTTAAAGCCACCCGAATTTACAGTTCACCTTAATGAGCCGAGGAAAGAGGTGTAATGATCAATAATGTTATTTCAGAAACCAAATCCTGAGAGGGGCTTGAGCACATGTCTGAGGGAATAAATGAGGCGAAGGTCTAATGAACAACAGACCCTTCGAGTAAAAAACAAATAGCCGAATTACTATTAATAGATAAGTTTGATCCCATTCGTGGTGACCTTCACGCACCCTCAGCCTGATCATCTTACCTTCTTTTAACACTGCAAGTTCTATTTTGCTAGTGTGTGGTTTCTTCGTTATGGTGTTATGAAACATTTTTGTCAGAAATTTTTATATGCAGGGCTCATTTTACTGCGGTGTAGCATCATTAAAGTTACTTTCATGTGAATGTATTTCTGCCAGTTTTTAACAGTTTAAAATAATACTTTAATCACTCCTGTTGCTAAAATCATTGACAACACATTGGAATAATATGCCTTACAAAATAACAGTAAATTGCCGTGATTTAGTTTAATACTTTTCTCATTATTTTTATTGTTTTTTATTGTTCTCTATTGCTGTAATACTTATTATATTTTATATCAGAACTTGATGATCTGTGTCAAGTAAAAATATGATCTTTCGAATTCAACAGTTATCCGGTTCTACTTTGTGGACTTTTAATTTGCATAAATAACAGGTCTGGTTGACGTAAGGCGTCTTTTTATATTACACATTATGAACTTCATTAATCAATCGTTCCATCGAGACCAATAATATTAATAAGGCCAATGATAACTTTTTTCCAAATTAACCTGTAATATTTTCTGACACTAATTATCAAATTTAATGTTTTAATAGCAATTTTTAGTGAGAAAAGAAAAAACTTTGCAATTTCCACATATAATTTTATTCTTTACGACCCGGGTTTCGTCGCATAGCGACATCATCAGGTGAGGTATACATAAAATTACGGCTATATATATGCAAATCCAGGGAGGGGATGGTTAGGTCAAAAACCCTCCCCTCCCAGGATTGGTATATATATGGCCGGAATTTTCAGTATACTTCACCTGATGATGTCGCTACGCGATGAAACCCGGGTCGTAAAGAATAAATTATATGTGGAAATTGCAAAGTTTTTTCTTCTCTCACTATGAAGGATTTCCACAAAGTTAAGCCTGAGACTGTTTCTTACAGCAATTTTTAGGTCAATAATAATTAGCAATTACATGGAAAGGTTAATTAATGAACAAATTTTAAATAAATATTGAGTACTACGTCTACACTTTTCACATACTTTTAGACTAATATTTCAAAGACTAAGTTTTGACGAATTTGTCGTTATCGGAAGAATATTTTTTTAACCAGCTGTTAAACTGTTATATGTAGACGTATATACATCATTGAAAATTTTAACTACTTAATTATTCCTTTAACTTTTTAAAACTTTTTAACTTTATAAGTTAAATAACTTTTTAACTACTTAATTTAACTAAAAAGATTCCTGAATTATTGTTATTACCATGACTATTTCATTAAGGCATCACTGAGCTATTAATATGATCAAATATTGAGAACACTCTCCCTTTTGTTTCTCCCTTACAAAAAATATCGTTTTTGCGATTCGCATGTTTCATATAGGGATACATTTGAACTGATCAAATATTTTAGTGACATTATAAATACTAGATTAATAGAACGAGAAAGAATGGTTTCTCAGTCCTATCTTTGATTGAGCATAGTTTTTGTATTTAGTTTTGTTTAGACCACGTAAGCGAAGTAGAAAAAATACATTTTTTTCGGATTAAGAAGCGTTATTTCAGCCATCATTTCCCAAGAATAGATTTTAAAGAAACTCGAATGATTTTAAAGTCATTCTTGGCACTCATTCAGACAGCAACTCAACTGGAGGAAGATTTTTCGGGTTTCCAACCGGCTCCAGGGGTTGTTTTCCACCGACGTTTCGAAGGCTAAGTCCGCCAACGTCTTCAGGGTGAGGCATCATACTCTGAAGACAATGGCGGACTTAGCCTTCGAAAAGTCAATGGAAAAAAACCACTGCACCCGGATGGAAACCCGAGAAATCTTCCTCCAGTCTATTCGCCGGGAAAACCTGAGATCCTTCAACCACTCTACTATCTACAGATTATCTGTAATAGTCATAGCAATATAAAAAACATCAAGCATCAATAGAGATTTTTTTACATGTAAACAGTTTTTGTCCAGTGAATCAAGACTTAAGTTGGAAATTTTTAATTAATATCAATCAGTGATCAGATAAAAAAAAGGAAATGAATGAAACTGGACATTACGTATACTTTGAGGACATTGTGCAGAAAATAAGTGGTAATGAATGAAAAGAATTGATGTGTGGCCACACCTTGATGGAGTTGTGCATTATCATTCCCACTTGTGTAATTCAGACTCATTAAAAATTCCTTTAATGCCTCATTCTTTTGGTTACGTATTTATCATAAAATGTTTTGTGCTCAAAATTGATATAATTACCATATTCTACAAATACACAAAAGATCAAACAGTGAAGTATCAGCAGTGATGTGGTGGATTTTTATCGTAATGCTTAAAAATCTTCTTGCCTGTTGATGATGTAGCAACGTTAAACTCTGGGTAGTAATAAAGATTATTTTGTAGAAAATTGCAAATTTCTATATTCATTACATAAGAGATGTTTGCGCTCCATTTTAAAGGAATTTAAAAGCAGGGAAAGCCCACTTATATATTGTATGGTGATGTAGCTGTATAAGTAATAATAATTGAAAAGCTCTTAGCACTTTGAGCGTTCCCCCACGAAGGATTTTCATTTATTTCTTGCTGGTATTAATAGTCATTTCTTTTTATCTTCATAAGGGTGTTAATTGCCTGATTCGCTCCTGGCCTCTCCCATAGAAAATGGGCAATTAAAGTTTTTAAATTTTATATAAATGATCTAGGAGTGATTTTAAGAGGTTTTTGAAACAAAGGATTTTCCAAAAATTAGTTCCAGAAAGTCTCTTTGATCTACGAGTGATTTTTTTCATATAATTCACAACTTTAAAGAACTCTTCGTAAAATGGTTTAGTAAAAATTTGCACTTTTCACAAAATTATTCGTACTCTCCCACGCTCCCACTCGCTCTCCAGCATTCGCATCCGAGATGCTAAAATTGCGCCGCTTCGACTTATGGGAAGGGGGTTGGGGTGCCCATTTGAATGACTTTATCGCAAGCGATTTTCGCCCTCTTTAAAATCTTTCGCGTCACGGTCGCATTGCTCGTAAGAATGTGTTGACTAGAGAGGACGAGACGGAGGGAGGTAGTAGCCTCGATCACCTCAGCCTCCCCCTGATCGAGTGGAGTCGACAGAATACTCTTCTCACGGCAGGCCCTTTAAAAGTCAGCATGGTCTTGGACGAATTCCCTTGCCCTTCCACGAAGTGAAGAAATCAGGATGCGATATAAGACCCTATTTGAGCTTCATTACGGTAGCAATCAATGTCCAATTCAGCGCTTCTCCGTTTCCATTAACTCCCATTTCATTTTTTTTACTACACGCATATATAACGCTACAAAATCAAAAATTTCTGACATCTCATACTCTTCCAAAATGACAGATTGTTCAACTTTCGTTGCACATTTATATTTCCCTCGTTACAAATCTCGTTCCATCAAATCCAATTCGATGGCGTCGTGGGTGCAGGAACTTCACGATGAAAAACGCAGAGTGTCAATTGTGACACATTCACCACATGTCCCCAAATGTTTCTTTTATTAACTATTTCATATTTTATTTCTGCTCTGGAGCACAATTAAACGTACAAGGAGGTCATCAACGTCTCTTCCGAGGGCCATAACGGATCACGTGCGCCAGCTGATTTGGACAAAAATAAAACTTTCATAATAAATTTGCTAGATAATGTCGGTTATTTTTCCAAATTTATCGGTGCCAATACCAGCTTGTATTTTTCATAAAGTGCGAATGTTTTAATGGTGAACAGGTCTTTGTTTTTTATTTTGAAGGCCAACGTTTCGAAAGGTTTTGAGGTCACACTAGGGAATTCAATCGGGCCGTTTTTGGGGAAACATTGGGAGAACATTGAACGTTTAATTGTTTTAGGTCGTATCCCTAGCAACTCGGCAGTGGAAGTTTTGTTGGCATGTGCTACTCCATTACCGACTTCCCCGCAATCATAGTCACTCATTTTTTCCAGCGACCCTTAGATTTTGGAATCTAAATTAGAGTTGTAGTCAGACAAACTGCAATTGCTATTCTAGTTTGGAAAAAACTGGAACTTACCCAGAGTGAATTATCTTCCGCTACTAAGGCATGTTTTCGTAATACAAGCGCACGCTCGACTTTTTTCTCCCCGTAAGTAATGTCTCGGATGGAGTCCCAGTAATCTCGGAATTCTCTACTTTGCGCAGTTTGTTTTCATTAGAAGCATAGGATTATTTCAAACTAGTCCGTTTAATTCCAAAAAATACTAGGAGTAAGAATAGCTTTAAAAATGGTAAATTTTTGATGATGATATATCCTCTTCCGAAGATCTACCCCGCAATTCATTGTCTATGAAATGGTAATTGTCTCGGCTCTTAAGTTAATACAACTAGGGAGCAGAAAGTTTTACTCCCGCATCGATTATTCACAAACACGTACGATAGCCATGCCCTTTGTGGGTAAAGCCGAGAATTATACCGACCCTTCAAGTATTTACTTTGTCTTTCATCGTTATCTGCTTATCCATACTTCATTATTTTCCACCACCTCTACTGTCAGACCACGGTAGCCTGGTCGTTAGAGTGTTCGGCTACTGACCTGGGGATCAGGGTCAAATCCCAGATCAGCTCTGAACACCTTCAGCTGTGGCCCAAGATGAG
>WURS02003741.1:0-12699 GCA_011762765.2 Rhinocypha anisoptera
CGCCGCCGCGGATTCGTTTGTCACTCGCTAAAGCGGAAGCACTTGGGCACCCAAGAGGTGTGAGCCCGGGGAGTTTCACTCAAGCGATTACACCCATTAAACTCCCCTCCAACCAAACACTTCTTTCTCATCTCGTCAATTTGAATGAGTCTTTGTCACACGCCACGGCGTACCTGCTTATATAATACTGTCCCACGCCCGCGCGCAGTTTCACATCATTTCGTGTCGCCCGCTCTTTTTCGTGCTGCTTTCAATGCGGATCACCCACGCGAATACACAGGGGGGAAAAAATAAAAATGAACCGAATGGATTCCTGGAGGAGAGAAGTAAAAAAAATACAGTAGTTGTTGTTTGTCAATGGATTCACGTCGGTCGATTGTCGTCGCTCTCTCTCTCTGTCTCGCTTTCTCTCTCTCTCGAAGAGCCTCTGACTATCCTTATAACCTCAGTATACTCCCTCCGTGGTTACTTGCGCCGTACCCTCTCCCCGTGTTCCCGTCGCCCCGTTGGTGCCTATGCAGTTAAAGGGAGTAGAGATGGGAATTCGGGGTACTTATAGTGCAAATATTAGTTGAAACCCTCAGGGCAGGTTGGCTTACAACTTGAAAAGTCATCCCTGTCGATTCCTCCCAATTCCCTTCTCCTCTCTCTGGTTCACGGTTATCCTTCACCGTTATTTTTTTTATAAATCAATTTCCCCAATATGCGTGGAGATCGAGACTTCGAAATCGAGAATTAAGAATTATTTTAGTATTTCTCCGCGGATATCTCTGAGACACGCTAGGAGGCCATTAAGTTCCATTATTTTCCCAGTCAGTCACGCAGGCCAGCTTCGTGGTCAGTGTGTACTACGCGGGAGGCTGCAAGTTTACCTCACCCCCCTCCCTCTCTTACTTTTTGCTCTTTTTGCGGAGTGAATTCTATCGGCATTCCCCGATCTCATCACGGAAGGCATTATTTTTCGTCGCGTAACACTCGGAGCGACATAAAATTGTCAATTAACCGGCCGTATACTGTTGAAAAGGAAGAAAACAATACCGCAAGGAGATTTTTTTGAACGAATGTAAACCCGACTAGTTTGTTCATAGAAGTGAGAAAAAGAGAGAAGAAATTGTGAAAATACACCGGGTGATGAGAGATAGTATCGTTTCCCGTGTAGTTATTCGTTTCTGCCTGATTTTAAGTGAGAGAGGAAACAGAAAATCTTGAGCCACGGAAAGAATAAAAAAATACGATTAAAAAGATCAAAAGGCCATAAAAATAAAACAACTTCAAAGTAGTGTCACGCTAATATATGTAAATTACAGCCTGATTTGTATCCTTTTAGTTGGGCGAAGTAAACTTTTCTCACTACCTTTGAATAATCGGTATATTCATTGGTTACTCTTCTCAGATGGACGACAAAGACTAAATAAAAATCTAGTACCATTATGTTATGACGCTTTCACATGCATCTGAAATGATTAAACATAGGAATTTAGATATTCTCGATCACTCAATATAGTGAGTGTTTTGTCACAGCTAGTTAAAGTACCTGACGATAGTAATAAAATTCTACCCTACCATCTCGTTTATCTCATACTTGTACGTATGCATTTAAAGCCATTGAATGCAATGGTAATATAGCATTATCTCAAATCAAAGAAAACACAATTGAGCGAACACAGTACTCTTGGCAAGGCGGAACTAGATCCCCGCTATCTTCAGTTAGACGGCGAGGCGTGCTCGGTACTCACCGCTCTAAATCGTCTGGCTACTTCCTTTATGCAGTAAGGAAAGGATAAAATGGTACATTACTTAAATATAATGAGAATATTACTTATAAACAACAATGGGAATATTTTTATGACGAAATAAGTCTGATCTAATCGATATGCTGTTGAGGAAGCACAATATAAGGGCGTATTACTTTTATGATGCGAGATATACGTAAGGCGCTTACTGTTTTGAAAATTGTAGTGGACCTAATACTATGAAAATATCTAGACACCAAAACTACGTTTAGACAGCACCCAAATCATAAAAAAATTCAATAAAGGAAAATAGTAACATTTTACAGTTAATATTTTAAATATTCCACGTTTTCTCCACGTTTTGTAATCTATATTCATAATATTTTACCTAGGAAATTAATATATTTTATACTTGCGTTTGTTATTTTTGTGTTCTCTCCGCTATAAAAAATTGATGGGTGTAAAAATTGCTCTCTGTTAAGTAGACAGAGTTTAATCACAATATTATGATGTATCAGTATATAATGAAATAGGCAGGGACAACATTTATTTCACATTCTGGAGAGAATATCTCACTGATGTAGTTTTTATTTAGACTTAGACATAGAAAATGATATTTTGGAATTAAGCATAGATCGTTACATAATACTACAACATACTTCAAAGATTTTCATGAGGTTTCTTTACTTTTATTATTTAATTGAGTAAAGAATTTAGTGAAGATAATATAAAAAACAGAAGAATAAATTTAAAATCACCTAGGATACGTATTTAACTGTACAGAATTAAAAAATAATAACTCTACAATGCCACAGAATAAACTTTATTTTCACTAGAAATATGGAAATAAAGTTTATTCTGTGGGATTGCAGTGTTTTTTAAAATTCTTTACGATGGAAAAATTCCAGCTAGTTACGGCTGAAATCATTTCATGCGTCTAGCAAATTTACAATTGTTTCGTAGCATGTCCTGTCATAAGATCATGTGGCTGTCATCATTTTGTTTTATGCAAAGCTATCGCAGGGAATAATAACTTGGAAGACTTATATAAGCATAATAAATATATAGTTTTATTTTTCAAAATGTTTCCCAAGTGAATTAGGTTATTTTTCATAGAAGAAATTATATGATAGAGGGTGAACAAAAATCAGTTTTCAGTTCGCGTAGAAAGATTCTCAGGTTTCCATCCGGTTGAAGGCGTTGATGTGCACCGACGTTTCGATGGCTGAGTCTGCCATCATCTTCAGGGTGTGTCTCTTCAGAGTTTAGGACAAACCCTGAGGATGATGGCAGACTCAGCCATCGAAACGTCGGTGCACATCAACGCCTTCACCCGAGAATCTTTCTACGCATTAATTCATCGGGAAAACCTCAAATCATTTTTCAGTTTTCAATAGACTGTGGAAAGAATGATTTGTGGATTAATATTTTTACGTATGATTACTTCAAAATATTATTTTATTTTAAGTCATTATATAAGTATAAGTTAATTTGATGCTATTTCAATCGCCAACTTTTGAAGATGAGCGAATATAATATTAATTATTTTTGGTATTGGAATTGATTTCTCGTATTCGTGCAATTGCACTAATAAGTAATAGAGTATTAATATCTTCATCATAAATACACATTGTCTCACTATTTTATTCATATGTTTCTGTTTTTCTTTTATCATTATGTTACTAGGCCCATTTAAAATCCTGAATGCATCAATCTGGAAATGCAAACTGTTCAACAGGTTAGTCGAGGGAATCATTTTTCAAATTTATTTTCGGAATAGAAAAATCCCATTTAATATCTTTTCAAATGTCCTTCGACTTACAATGCCTTTTTAATAATAAGAGTAAATCAGTGAGCCTGCAGCCAAAGTATAGAATGATATGTTTTTATTTTTTAATGTTTTTTTTTAATGTGTTGTTTTCTCTATAGAATGCATTGAAATATACTCTATGGAATATATGAAATTCTCAGGTGAGAATTCCATATATCCATAGTAATGAAAATGGAGGTGTACTGGAAGGTATAACGGGGTGAGAACCGTTTTCAATAAACTACAAAATGCGCTCATTTTCCTTTGATCGACTATATTCCTTTCATGAATACCGGATGTACTGCGGATTGAAGGATTTTATGAAATTTCTCTGAATGGAATTGATGAAAAGGCAAGCAGAGGATATGGTTCAGCCCTTTGCTTACTACAGAAAGATTTCCCTCACACTAAAATTTTTTTTGAAGAAAATTCAGGGAAATCATTGAATACCAGACGAAAGAATTTGTTCCGTGGAACATTATTCCGCCTCATTTTCTCAATATAAACCTGCACCATGCTACGGACATCTTTGCGACGGACATATCTTTTAATGACATCAAAGCCTAAGTTAGGTGAATGGAGGTACCTTTGTCAACATTAACTATTGGAAAAAACCGTGAACGCTGAATACGAGGGTTGTTGAGTAATTTGAGAGTGTGCATACACATCCGTACCCTATGTGTTAGACATTTTAGAAGCATTTTCGTAGTAACGGAATAATATGCTTTTTTCCGGGCATTGAAAGTTGGAGATAGAAATTTTGGTGACATTACTTTTAATTTTTCACTGGAGTCATAGGACGAATATCTTTTTTTTAAATTTAGTTTTTGCCAGTGAAGTATATGAGGTTGAGAATTTATCTTTCAAAAAGGAATAATGGAATGCCAATGTTTATTTATAATGTATTTCTATTGATATTTTTAGGATAATGATTTTTGTTGGAAAAATAAATTGCCAGTTGCCAATCTCGATGGTTAGATGAGAATTAAACGAGTGTATAGAGGAAATATATGAACTACATATCGATTTTTTCCCGGCTCATGGTACTCATTCGCTATTAAATGGTCATCTAATCCAGTTCAAGTCCCTACAACCATTTCTTCGAAGTCACCCTCATTCCTCCCTGCCTTTTTTAACTTTCACCCGTCCGAATCGGTTCCCGGTCTCTTAGGGCAGTATATTAATGTGGCCTGCACACTACTGAACTTCGTTTTATTCTTTGGGTTGACTCACACTTCCATCCGGCGCCTCATATTATAGACCAGCCCCTTTCTTTCTCATTTTCGTCCGATTCTTCTTCGGACCTAAGACTATCCATTCTCCCTTCCCTCTGCTTCCTTTCACAACTTCTCACTCCTTCCTGCTTCTCTACTATTGACATGCTTTTAACCCTGAATTACTCTTTTTCTTACTGCTACCACCTACGCATCGTGCTATAACCTTGTGTTCATGGCAGCAAATAATAATTAATTGAAAAATGAATCTGAAAAATAAAACCTGAGCGACCTTGTATGGAGAAAGGTAATGACGAGTATGAATCCAAAGAATCATTGAAGTTGTGTCTATTGTTGCGTATGCATTAACCTTCCTCAATGTTTATAAGGAGTGGCACTTACAATATTAGGTAATACTAAAACAAAAGCTCAAGGTGTGTAGAGATATTGTCACTCTTTCATGGACATTGATAATGAAGCGACTGATTTGAGATTTAATTATAATTCCTACCGTTCTTTTTTTTCACAACGTGTCTGAGAGACAAGATCATGAGATAACGATGATTCATTTTGGCTCTTCGATGTTTCCTGAAAAAAATTGATACTTTCGTTTATTATTTATGCACATGAGGGAAACGTATTACATGCTCGCAGGGAATACTGACGATTATGTTATAATTATATTATCGTAATCAGCATAGTCCATATTATAAGGGTTCACAAACAAATTATCATTTCATACGATCACACTTTGTAACATGAAGTTAAAATTCATCATAACTATGCATGAAGATTTTTATCAATGATATTTAAGATTCAACTGTATCGCCATATAATGGCTGAAGAATTGTTTTATTATTAATGTAAGAAAGTAATTTATAATTTCCGGCAGAAGTTAAAATACGGATGAAGGTTGGTTAATTTACTTGGTTATCAATAGATAATACTAGAGATAGTATTTAATAATTTTTCTCGCCTCGCATAATTATATCGTATTTGCTCATTATGAGTTAATGCTGTCTTTTTTATAGTGTATTTGATAACTAGATATGACAACTAGACCCCACCTTGATAAGTCTAATAATGCCTATTGTACCATATTAAACACTTCTGAGTTCCGCGCTGCTTCATGATTTTCAACTAGGTATTTAGCTCATCAGAAACTTAATATAATTCGAAGCACAATGTAGTGTAGCATATTTTGATATTCCGTTGAAGTATATTATCCTTTTATGCATGTATATTGCTTCCTCTGTGTTCCTGCGTGACGTATGTTAGATATTTATGGATTATTTCCATTCCACCGCGTGTTCCTCCCGTCTTCCATTTACTCCCCTTCCTGCTTTTTGCTCTCTCTCTCCCGAATACGCTGTCAGTTCCCGCATCGCATTCTCTTTCGCGTCTTCTCTCTCTCACACTCCATCCCCTCTCTGCTCACAGGCACCTTCACCTCCTCAGCCTCCTTTAGCCGAATATAGGGTAAATAATTGATGTCGCCCGTGTGGCGTACAAAGGACACGCTTTGGAAGCACCCATTAAAGTAATCACTTTTTATTTCGTCCTTATTCGAGAGATGGCTCCGAAAGCACCCGAGCATGGTGGGAGGATGAGGGACTGGCAAATAGGGAGAGGGTAGTGGGTGGGGGGGTGGGGGGGAAATGGAGGGGGAGCGAAAGGGGGGCGGGGGAGTGGAAATTAATGAATTTATGAAGGAATGGGAGTCTCTTATCGGAAGGAATTTTTCACACAAACATCCATTACAATTCTCTTTGGCTTATATAGTCTGTTATACGGATTAATAAAGAAAATGAGTGAAAATTAATATTGAAATGAGTTTCGAGTCTCTATTTTTACAAGATTTTAGCCATTTTAGGCTCTCATCGCATCGGAGATAAAGTATGTATTTACATTATTGCAGACGGTCTTTTTCACTATTAGTTGGAAGTGTTTACTTTGGGACTATTAAAGATATATAACAACCTCCTGGCCAAGTTTTAAGCGAATGGATTAAAATATTAATTCTTACGTACGTTGTAATTTCAAATTATTTATCAAAAATAGTTCCATAGAGCTGCAAGGCTAGTGTTTTTATGATTCTTCCCATTAGCTTTTAATAAAAAATAGGAATCAAATAGTATATAATATTTCGATGCTTTCGTAATGCTTAAGATAACTATAAAACTTATAAGTCCTGTTTTCAGCATGCTATATTTTCAGGTGTGAATTTTGAGGAATTTTATCAAAAAATTCTATCATTTTCAACTAAAGTACATATGTTTTGGGGCATGGGTGGAAAGCGATATGAATTATTTTACGAAACAAGTCTATTGCTGAGTTACATTATTTTTATATTCTCTTCTGTTTCCCTTCGTGGAGTGCAGAAAGGTCCCATTTCTAACTTCGCTTTAAACTATTAAGTAAATAAAGTAAGACCGCTAAAGGACCATTTTTTCTTGAAATAAGCTTTTGACGTATCTGGAGGGGATATAGGAAAATATCTTTAGTGTCCAGTGAGTTTTCGTTGGGATAGCAGTACCGAATTCAGCGTAATTTTTTCGGTAGCTGATGGTTAATATCACCAGTGTTAAGTTCGGCCTGCGCAGTAATGTGGCAATAGTTGCTTTACAGAACATTCTCTCCATTCTTCTTCTTTATAATTCATATTTTCTAATCTGCCAAATCGTGTCCTAAATATCATAGCCTTAGGTTAAAGCAGTGACAATATTAAAACGATCCCACATAACTCGTAAATTTTAGAGAGGATTCACTTGCCTTCAGCATCGTCAGTAATGAACGTTCGTGAATTTAAATTTCAGAAAAAATTAAGCCTTTGGTTAATCGCTATGAGAGCGGCAGTTCTGTACCAGTCTGTATCTTTATTCTGAGACAAGGAAAATTGAAAAGCGCAAATTTCCAATTATAATAATTCCCTCATAATCACAAAAGATATGTAATGCATCCATTATTTCAAAGCAGAGAATTTCGGAGTATGCAGAGCAACAATTACCCACTGATGAAGATTGGAAAATTTCATGAGGCTATTTCCCACCCCCCCCCTCCCAATGTGGGAGGCGCGAACCATGGAGGCCGTGCGAGTATATATTTTGACGATGACAAAGGAGTTGTAAATATGCCATGTTGCGGGAGGTCGTACCCGTTAATCATCATTACCACTCGACTGAATTTTCGCCAGATATTGCTAGTGGTGTGGGGCCAACCTCTCAATCCACTTAAGTCCGATTTCACTCTAATTAAGTAGATTTACATTCCACAAATACTAAAAATAGCTATCTGTACTTGGCATTAAATCATTTTTAGCCTAATTTAAATCATCGCAGCATTGATTAATCTTGAATGCTCGATCGAAAGTATGCAACGTAATCTTATTTCTATCCATCCATGCATTTAAGCCGATTTCACAAAGATATGTGCTGTTTCTATAATACGTATCACTGTTCATTTAAATGATATGGGTGTTAATATTAATCTTTTATTCTCATTTATTCCATAATCATAGTTCACATGAGTTCCATGATCATACTTCACATGATGGGTAAATAACGTGGAAAATGGCTAGTTTGTACACTATGGAGGCAAACATCTGCATTTATATTTTTTATATGTGTGACTTATCACCACATAAAAATTTAAACTTGAATGCAATAATGCTCTCCACTCATAAATTTCCAGCAAAATTCGGATAAGGAAATACTACACTGTAAGACACAATGATGAATGTGAAAAGGAAATATGTTGGAGTTAGGCTGTACCTTTAAAAAATCCACTTAAGCGTCACACTACCGTCCGTTTTTTAGACATTTCCTTTTTTTGTACTCTTTCAGTAATAAAACCACATCTAGTTAGGATGTTCGTAACTTTTAGTCATGCGTAATTTCAATTAAAAATATATGAAACCTCTGTGAAAATTATATTCCTTAAGTAGCTTACTTTGACTTTAAACGGGGTAAATAAAGATTAGCAGGCATAATTTTTACGAAAAAGATCATCTAGTTCATTATCCCAATGGCACCTGAAAATTACACACGTTTGGGCTACCCTTGATTTTTTGCAGACGTTAGTCCGTGTGTTTTAAATATCAAACTTTGAAATGGCTCCTGGAGTTTTCCCACAGCATATTAGTTGCTCCGTACGCAAGAACTCTCAGCAACATTGTAGTTTTAAATAATTTAAAAACATACTGTTGTGGGTAATCTACCAGCTACAGATTGAATTTTGAAGAACTCTTTACGGAGAAAACGTGACTGACCCTGGGATTAATATCCCTTAATCTCAATATAGCTCCTTTCTGCCGTTATTCTATTAAAAATTCCTATCCTTTCCCTAACTTAACTTGTATTATATCATATTTTAAGCCTCAATCGTGGACTTAAAACACCAAATTTTCCGCGTATTCCTTCCAGTCAACTTTCTTGCTTTTTCACCAGCAACTACCTCTTCTTCCTTACCTTCCTGAGCACTCCTTCACTGATTTTACTAACCGTAAATTTCTTTCTTCGGTCATCACAACGTCGCTAAATCAAAAGCATCTAATCTAAGTTTATACTTCTTCCCGAAGTACCTGGTATAGGTAGCATTCTTCGGGATAGAATTCATGTAGACCCGTACGTTTTTGCAAAATTCCTTCCTTGAAACTGCTCCGAATGGGCTCATAACAAGGTTAATTTCCTCGTTTTCATAATAATTTAATTATTGTTGAGGAATTTTATTTTTTCTGACTGCATTGTTTGCATGCATGTCACTTATCGCCTTTTTCATCCAGATATCTATCATATCTCGGCCTAATACGGCAAGAGTTAATCCCTCATATGGTATACGTTCCATTATGGTTTCGACGCTGTGTGTTGGGGTGTAGACGTGCCGTTACATAACCTAGCAACAACAGCATCCTTGACTCAGCCTCTAGGTCCCTCGTCCCATAATTTTGTAGCACACTTTGCCCTCTTCCCTCTTTTCCTACTGCCGATCGCCTTTCAGCTGTGACCCGCAAACTCGCAACACCCCGTGGCCCAAAGCTATCGAGCTATTGGCTTGACCGGTGTCAAATATAGCGGGCGTCACGGCCGTATTCCCTTCAGTGTTGTTTTAAAAATTCAAATCTTCTTCGGTTTTAACGGTTGGACCTCCACCTCCAGCATTTATTAGTTTGTCAAGGTATTAGGTTTTTCAGATCAATATTAAATGGATTTACAGAGAAGGTTTTTGGAAAAAAAAATATTTTTTTTGGTTGCGCAGAGCTTGGTGTTTTTTTTGGCATACTTTGGTGCTATAATTCGGTAGGAAGGAACCAAGTGTCTTTTGCTAAAACCAAAGTAAGAATCTTACTTTAAACTGGGTCTTAAATATATTCGTATTGTTCATATTAATTATCATGGAGTTCATATTCAAATCTACTTCACATCAATTTTATTTGAAAAAGCATATTTTTCGCATTTCTATGATTATGTTTACTCAAGCGATCGAATGGGTTTTGTAGGAGCGTAAATAGTTGATTCTTTTTTATTTGCAAGTTGTAACTCATAATTGTATTAATTGTGACTTACATGTATTTCTTGTAGTTATATACATTAATTTTTCTCTTGCTAGCAACTACTGAAAATGAAACTGGTCTAATAAAGGATAGTATAATGACATTCTTATTTAATGCCTTATTAGAACTCAAAGGGATATTACCCAAATGAAGAGTGTAAATCATCTCAAATTAGACGAGTTTATTGGTGAACTGTGACTTGGTCAGAAATACCTGGCAGCATTTGACAAGCTCTCAATCCTTATTTGCACGATCATGGCTCATGCTACGCTTAGCATGGATGAGCTGAGCTTTGATGGGATGCAACACTAATATATATATATATTATCGTAGGCAACTATAATTTTTCAGGCATATTTTTGTTATGTGTATTGGTCCTATGTTACAAAATCTTTCAATTATATGAGTTATTTTCCAGTCTTTTCTTTACCTTGGATATGAATAATTTAATAAATAACTACGATTCGTAGCTGTTTGATTTAGGGCAAAAAATAAATATGTTTATGTCTACACATCCATCGCCCTTCTACTCTTCTATTCATTGTATTGTGATCTATTAAATAGGACACTATGAAATAAAATAACTTGATAGATCCCGGTTAAAACATTTATCGGACGATCCGTATCTTGACTTATTAAATCATCATGATGGTTCCCCAAAGTTTCTGTTGAGGCTAACAAGCCTAAATGAATAAAAATGGCTCCATTGTTTGTAGTGCAATAAAAATAGCAAGAATGTAGTGTAATGGATTTTAAGAATACGGGATAAGTTTTGAATATTTCAATTCAGTTAGGTATTTAATACTGTTTACTAGCCTTTCTTCATAATAATATGATTCTTACATTTACGAAATGGCTCTGAGGAATAATGGTGAATTAAACATATTGAATTTTTAAGGAAACAATTTTCTGATCATTGGTTTGTGAAAGTAGTAAATAATGAAGATAAAATATCTCAAAATAAACACGAAGAAGGAGAGCCAATACAACCTATACCATATCAAGTGTATGCAATGAACTTCGTATACGTGATACCCTGAAGGTCGCCGCGAGAGCATTCCCACATGAACAGATCAAAGTTATTAAACTCTAAGAAACTACTAACATGCAAAAGCATTCAGCAACAAGACATTATTCAAACATCTCGGAACAATGTTACAAATATAGTTATATTTAAGATGTATGCAGGATAATTACTAAATATGTATACTACCTTTCCCAATTATCCTCTTTGCTCCTTCTATCACATCTATTTTCGTCTCTAATCGTGTGAAGAAAAGCATTTTCGATATTACAATTACATACGTACTCGTATGTCATTAAAAATCTAGACTCCACATATTTCTTCTGGTAATCATGTTTACACTAATCCTTCATAATAGTTTAGCGAACAAGCATTCAATGAGATGCTCCGTGAAACTTATTATGAATTACGCAATAATTATAGACGGGGATAACTCCCAGCTCATTCTCATTCCCCGCCAAAAATGTCGACATTTCAGCAGCCAGCCATTACTATTTCAGTGACGTTCAAACTACCAAGAGCGTGTCGAGTAAGAGAAAAATAAATGAGGCCATTCCTCCCTCATGTCTAGCAGTCGGGCGACTTGCCTTTTTCGGCTGAAAACCGAAGCATTTGCGATGGCGAATCACTGCTAACAATACCCACCGCCGCCGCTGCGCTTACCCGATGTCGGCGGGCGTGAGGCGGCACAGCGTGCGTACGCGGCAGAGAGAGTGAGAGAGGGCGCTTGCCTTTCCAATGGCGAGACAATGACCGCGTGGCCATGACTGCTGCTCCCTCCCTCTCTCTCTCTGTTTCTCTTCCATCTCCCGTCCCACGGCGGCGGAAGGAAGCGGAGGGAAGAAGAAGACGCTTCGGGTTTTTCGGGAACGAGTTTCTTCCTCGTCTCTCGCCCTCCACCTCCCTTCTCCCCCCCCCCCCCCTCCCTTCTCTCCTCCACCCGTCCTCCCTCCCTCCCTCTCTCTCCTCTCCCTTGCGTACCAAGAGTTCTCCGGCTTCTCCCCCTTCCCTACTCTCCTTCCTTCTTCTCCCGCCCCCTCCCTCCCCCTTCACCATCAGATCGCACGCCCTTCTTTCCTCCCCCCCGCACACACTTTTATCGCCCTCTCCCTCCTTCCTGTGCGTGCTCCCTTACCTCATATTTCTCTCCTTCCTCCCTCCCACCTTTCGTTCGTTTTTATTTTATCTGCTCATCCTTTCAAGACTATAACCGTGCGATGCTTGGATTTGAATCTGAATGAAATTTGGTGGACACTATCTGAGTAAATCGAATATCGCATAGGTCGCATACACATACCTCGACATACAACGAAAAATTTGAGATACGAATTTGCGATGTGCGATAATTGCATAGGTGATCCCTAGATGGC
>WURS02003751.1:0-12698 GCA_011762765.2 Rhinocypha anisoptera
CCCCCCCCCCCCCCCCCCCCCCCCCCCCGCGGATGAGGCCTGCTCCATTCCTTCATCAGGAACATTTAGGTCCTCCGAAATGGTGCCGCGTGACCTCGGATTCGATGAAATGGGGTGTCCAGGTACCCTCCCGTTCCCTGACTCTCGGAACGAGGCATAATATTTCATGCTTTGACAGATAAGTGAAATGCGGCCCTTGCCTATACGACTTCCACGTCTCCTTTTCTCCTCGGTCAATTTCAGGATAGTTAGCGTTTCCTCCTCTGTCTCTTCTTGAATCACGAACATTTGCCCTCTCGCTGGTGACGTGGAACATTTTCTCAAAGTAGTCGATGACCTGAGTTCTAGGAGACCGCCATGTTCGGATAGTTTTCATTTGACGAAAACTTAATTTTATTTGTGATATTAATTTTTAGTGGAATTTATTAAACAAAGTCAACTGTAAATCTGTCAATTTTTAGCATTCAAACGGCTGTTTTCTCAATAAATTTGATAGAAAGTAATGTTAAAACTGATAACAATCTAGTATTTATTCCAAATTTAGGATCATGTTATCTAAGAAAAATCTCAATGAAATTTATGACAATGTACAATATTGAAAATCAAATCTAATAACTATATATTATCACAGTATCTGTTCACAAATGCAACAGGTCATATGATTTGTCTAAACTTGTGAGGAGAGTTCTCATAGACCGCACGACAGATTAACGCCGATAGTTAATGAAATATTTGAGCTGCTCAGAAAAAGGAAAGTAAGTTTTTAATGTCTTCTATTCAATTTCGGAAGGAATAAAAATATCAGAAGTATCAAATGGAAGGTTCGTGACATTTCCTGCATTTTTAGCATCGTAGCGGCCTTTCAGACAGCACGTCACTGATTAAAATTCAGGGTCATCAGTATGGCGTTTAAATCTGTTAGTTATTTTATTTTTTTAGCTTCATAGACGACTACGGTCATTAAGTGTTGATTAATTTAAAAATACATTGTTCCTCTTTTTATTAATTAAATGCGTGACAATCTCACCAAATCGCCCAAATCATTTAATTTATTCACCTCAATTCAAAGAAGAAACAATTAGACAGGACAGCAACCATGCCCAAGGCGGGGCTCGAACCTTTTGATTAGCTCAGGAGCTCGATACACACCAGGGTGACCGGGATTGCTACAATCTATTAAGAATGCGATTTTTATCTCCGGTGTATTAATTGAGAGTAACATTAACGATTTGTTCTGGCATTGGGAATCAATTTCTCAATATCTCCCAACGCCGGTGCATACTAATTTTATAATCTTTGGATGCCTTATCTTATTTCTTGATCAATTATTTTTCTGACTTGTTTTTAGCTCTGAAAAATTTAATGATTCTTCCTTACATATTCTCTACGTGAGACGTTGTTGCTACTTATTTATTACTAGGCGGCAGGTCGGTGGAATATAACTTGCGGTATACATAAATTCGAATATCTCTACATATTCTATAATAAATATCTTTTGATTACATTGCAGGATTATTATCAAGTTGAAGCGTTTCGGGCTCATTCAACTTGACTGAAGCCGAAATTATGTTCACCGACTGTTATCCTTTCGCTCTGTTGTTACTACTGTTGCGGTGCTATAGTAGACAGTAGTAGTGTTATATTAGACATTTACGAGGGTGATCTGAAAAGTTTCCGACCTCAACATGAAGATGGCAGCACTCGTAAATAAAAGCTAATTAATTTCGTTGTTCATCTGTTGACATCTGTTGATGTTACTCACCAAAGTTTCAGCCATTTTGGACGCGCAGTTGTTATGTAACAGTCGTTTGAGTGAGTTTATGAGAGTGTTTTTGTGAAAATGGACAACATCGAGCAACGAGCTGTTGTTAAATATTTGTTTTTAAAAGGCAATACGCCTACGCAAATCACAGATGAGTTGGATTCTCTGTATGTGGACTTTTTGGGCAGCTGAATTTAAACGTGGCCGTAACGATGAACGTTTGGGAGACGATGAACGTTTGGGACGTCCAAAACACAAACGATTACTTTGCAGAGAAAAACCCCGAGTACCTTTTCGACTGGTTACAGAGATGTGAGCATCTCTGGGAGAAGTGTGTAAATTTACAAGGAGACTAAGTTGAGAAATTAAAAAAAATTTCAGAAAAAATGTCTTGTATCTCTGTTGAGTCGGAAACTTTTCAGGCAACCCTCGTAGGGCTTATGAAATCATCACCACCATCGGCAAGGGTGCCAGGGAAAGAAAAGATTTTTAGGATGTCAGACAAAAACTTTGCCGCGGTATAAAAGGATTTATCGTAAGCAAAGGAGCGACTGTTCTTAGTTTCCATCAAAATCCTATCATTTTGCAGGAAACTCCGTTGTATAAAAATTTTAGCATCTGCTTAACCTCCGCCTAGTCACGACTATCATAAAAAATATGGCTCTTCGTAGTGCTAAACAATTATGAGCGTATTGCTTCCACCCTTACGACTTACGAGAAACCCTTTATGAGTAATATCATTGTATCGTAGAATATAGAGTATGGCTCAGCATGGTGGGTCCTTACATATCCAATGTGCAAACCAATCAGAATGGTTCAAAATAAAATAATGTGCCTCATTCTGCGAACCAAAAGAACTGAGTCCTCCTTCCCCCCCTGTTTGTAAAACTAGGAATATTTCAGCTTAGGCCCTTATTTCTATGAAAGGTGCTGAGAATATATTTCAACCGCGGAGGCCTCATTAATATGCCACGTCTTTTTAAATCAAAACCAATAAAAAGTCAAAATATTCCTCTACCAAAACCAAATATACAACTATAAAAACATTCATATGACTACTATAGCACCAAAAATACATAAACAACTTTCGAAAAATTGACTTTGTGAGCAGAAAGAGGGTATATTTTTAAGGTTACTATAAGATTAGCTATTCTCTCATAAGAATATTGAATAGTATTTAATAACAATTGTTTAAGTATTTAATCTAGTTGCTGATGGATATCATATTCAATTATTTTGTATATTTTCCTGTGTGCGAGTCCGATATATCAGTCTATTTTTGTTTCTCTGGTTTCTTAGCGGTATTTTGGAAATTGTTTGTACGAACCAATCTTAGGTGTGTACTATTACTATCCCTTCTATTCTTTTCTTTTTATATAATACATGAATAAGCGTGGTTAATTTTTCCACTTTTGTAAGTCTTTTATGCGTCAAACAGTACACATTTTCACCCCTGAAAATACCTAAGAGATTATTATTGTATCTTTCTTTTTGTATATAATATCTGAGGGAGCGTGGTTAACTTGTCCATTCCATTTGGTGGTTAAAGAACACACATTTTATTTTTTTTAACTTGTCCAAGAGATTGTTTATTGCATGCATATTGGCCGCCTGTTAAAAAAGTGATGGCAACCCCTACACAAGAATTAATTCTTCTAAGGGGTGCCTAATTTCACTCCACCATAAAGTAATGTCATGTGATTGTACGTCGAGAGAAGTGAAATAAATGTTACTATTATTATATTGTATACTTTATGTATAGTGTATCTACTGTACTGTATTACTCTGTGGCGATATACAGTTATACAGTGGAGTATGAAAAGCTTTATAAAAATATATATATATATACATCAAATTAAATTTTTCAAAACTTTTACCTTTTTTAAAAACATTCTGAATTAATGTGAATGAGAAAATAAGCGAAATGAAATAAAGTATCAAACATCCTCGTTTGAAGAGGAATAATTGAGAGACCAAAAATGTAACCCTAATGAGCCATATCCACCTCAATTACAGTCCAAGCAGAGAGATGTCGGCCCAGTGAGGGTCAATACCAACTATTAAATACACCGATTTGGTGATTGTGGGTCGACCTCATTTGTTTTTTTTTAAGTTGCTAGTTTAGCATTGTTCAATACAACCGAGCCTCCTAGCAGGGTTAATCAGTGATACCCAAAGTGGTTGAACTTTCTAGGTTAAGATGCCTGGAAGCCCTACAAAATTCGATGAAGGTGCCTTTGACTTTCCTCGATTCTACCGCGAAACAATAACCCCTAATATCCCGGAGGCAACTGACTCGAGGGCTTGGATAGGAGAGGGTTTGATTTAGGAGTTAAAGTGAACGGGCAGTTATTGAAGTTAATTATATTCGCGGAATATTAAACTCTACTCACTCAGTCAAATGACTGGAGGCCCCTCCTGTTGGATAACAGGTTAACTGTGAGAGGTATGGGATGATGTTACCTTGCAATTATACGCTAATGCTGGAGTTACTACGACTAGAAGGCTGAGGTTAATATCCGTGTGGGAGGGCGTTGGTCAGAGCAAGCGGAATGTTCCGTTATTTGGGAATATGTGGACGGAAAACGGACAAACCGACAAGGATAATAGGGGAAGAACGGCATTAGTATAATTAAGATTTAGGAAAAGAGTGTGAATAATGACAGGAAGTCGCGTAAAGGGATGCATAAAATGTAAATGAAAATGACGATGCGGATGGTTGTATGGCTCCGAAACTTGGGAAAGGGGATGGGGTCCATACTTGAGAGTTTATAAGTGGACATGGGGAGAATGTTGGAGGCAGCGACGGACGGGGACGGAAAGCAGGAAAACACGATCGGACGGTATGCGTGAAAGTTGTAGTGTGAGAAATGGGAAAGTTTTTGAGGGTTATTCGAGAATATTAAGGAACCCGGGACGTTTTGGGGTGCTCCGTGCCACGCTCGGTGATAGCAAGGCAGGAAAAGTAAAAGAAAACGGAATTTTCCAAGGAAAGTTAGTCGGTGCAAAGTAGGTGAGATTGATGAATGTCTTGTCGCAAGTCAGGATCCATTAAGGACCCACCATGAATTGTTATGAACTCAGATGAACGCGGAGGGGCAGCGCAGTCGGAAAGGAAACCATAACTCTCTGGGCAATAGCGTTCAATTCGCTACAGGTGCGATGAGATTTCCTACGACGCGACGTGACGTTGGAGGCAACAGGAAACCACCAGATCATTCTCCCCAAAAGCATCATTTCATAAATTCGTATTCTGTGTCATTACACGTTCAGCATACAGTTATTTAGATTAAAAGTTACAAAGTGAAAAAGTTCTAGAATTAAGAATTTATTTTATTTCGACATCCTAGTCTTTTTTGTAATTAATAAATTACGGGTTGGATTTGCGATGAAGTATTTCCTTCTTGACTTAGCATAAAATAGGTTTGCTTTCTCAAAATGTGATTCAGTAATGAACTGTTCATAACCATCTTAAAGTAAAGTATTTTTTGTTTATAGGGTGCTTCGACGGCTATGGTCATTTCGCACATCTTCAACTCATTGAAAAAAACCCATCTGCACAAACACATCATCCATGCCCTGGGCGGGATTCGAACCCGCGACCTTTGGGTAAGCCGGCGAGCACGCTACCCACCAGGCTAACCCGGTCGGCCAGCCCCCACCATCTTCCTAATCCAAAAATTATCTCCTATTGTTCATAATTATTAAAATAAATAAATTCACTCTGATAAGCTAACGCAATCAAATTTCCGAAAATAATATTTGAAACCGCCTACACTTTGCCATTTGTCATTGCCAATCCATAGAAATTGGGCAACCTATGGCTTAGCCGAAAAGTGCCAGGGAATTTCAATGATCCCATGAATGATGGTAAAATTCTCAGGATATCGTAACGTCTATCCTATTGCTTACCCATCGCTGTGATGTTGTGTACTGGCCATTTGTTTCATTGTTGTTGATGTGAAATATAATTTTGGATGGTTGATTGTTGGAAAGTTTTTATTTCGTCTTAGTGTATGGGGAAGAGCGGGGGGGGGTTGGGCGAGGGTGGACCAAAAATGTGTGTGCGGGGGAGTGAGGAGAGTGGGGGTGCGGTAGGAAACCGAAAGCGTGCGGGGAGGGATGAGCGCATCCCCCATCAGGGTATTGATTGTGTCCCCTCCACACGCTCTCCCAAAGGCTATGCGATGTGGGGCGGGTGTGGGGGAGGTGCGGCAGGAGGGGAGGTGGGGCGAAGCGGAAAGGAGGGGGGCGAGAGGGGGGACGAGGGTGTGGACGGAGAGAGAGAGAGGATAGGGGTGTGCCGGGAGGGAGGGGAGGAGTCGAATAAAAAAGGAACGGGTGGAAGAGGAGAGCGTTTGGGAATGTGCCTGCATAAGACAAAAGAGGAAAAATAAGAGATAAAATATTGACGCGGGGCGCGGGTTGTTGTGTCTGGAGTTGCCGAGTGCAAAGAGTCAGAGCGGATGGGCTGGGAGAGAGAGAGAGGGAGGTGGTTGGGTAGTAGTCGGTGTGGTTGGGGGGAGCGGGGAGGGAAATAAGCCGGTTGCATGCAGAACCGGATCTCTTGGAAAGGGCGTTCGTCTCAGGTTTAAACCTTATCGCGAGAAAACGTACTTTCTCGGGTTTATTTTTGGACCGGGGAGCGGGTGTGCGCGGGAGAGTGCCACTCATTCTCAAGGACGGAGTGTTGATTTTAAATTGAGTTAGTGGGGAATGTGTATTAGCCCCCTGTGATGATGGCGGCTATCCGACGACGTCGATTAAAGTCGAGAGACCCTATTTGCTCGGAAATTTAAACTGATGAACTTTTGTTTTGCATTTAATTCCGCTATTCCGTCATTGATACAAATATCGTGCGTGTTGAGTAAGCTTGTCGAGTTCATTTTCGGACCAAAGTCTGCTGAAAAGTCAAATTTCAATGCTTTTGATGATTCTGATTCCGTCATGGTTTATGTGGTTTTATATCGGTGTTTTCATTCTTTGATTATTGTGCCATATCCATTTTTTGGTATGGTAATATTGTTTGAAGAGAAGGTGTTTATACGTGTTGAAACATGGCAGCTAGTTGTTTTTTCTGTGCTTTTCTCTTAACAGTGTGCCACCGAAGGCGGTCGTTGGTTGCAACGTTACGTATTAGGACAAGTAATTTGATTAAGGGGTTAATATATATTTCTCCAGCACTCAACACGTGTTACTTTTCTTCAAGTAATATACTTAAGTACAAGTGCATAGATAAAAAATTCATCGATTACGAGAAATTTGTGGCTATATTAATTGAGCCCTTAGTGTGGCGAATGATTCACCGTATGAAAATGAAGCACTCACCGTGGACAAAAACTCACCACACACTTCCCGAGTGAATGGCTAACAAGTCGGTATTTGATATTAAAAAGCGGTTCATAGCATTTTTAGATAAACATTTTCCATTATGACCAAATTACTATGGAACCTAGGGATAAAGGTTCGAATATATAGAAACTCTGATGACAGTACAAAATGTTTGTTGATTTTGAATTAACGATTAATTTCTATAGTAACAGTTTCCGTTCTAGTACCACTTTACTTCTTTTTTGTTTTTCTGAATCTTGTCCTGTGAATAGTTTTCTTAACTCCCTTGGAATTAACAAAGTTTATTATTTTTTATTATTTATAAATGTTAACTCCATAACGTTACGCCTGAAACGATAGAATTTAATAGTTATCTTGTTGGATTTACTTCGTGAATGTTCCCCAAGTTGGCCTTTAGCCGTAGTTGGTAATTTTTTCTAAATAGTTATGCGTACCATGGAGCTTTTACTTTATTTTGGTGACGTATCTGTCGCAAAGTTTTCCGGGAACAGGTCGTTAAGACCGATGCCAGTTTCTGCTAAAGAGAGCTTCTCCTTCCCTTTATTCAGAAGAAGTGTGTTACAGCTGAGGATAAGAGGTAATCCTAGGGTCCGGAGAAAGGGAAGCTCCATAAGGTGTGTTACATGAAGGCTTCGGCCGGCCTCGTGTTTATTGAGAGTAAGAAACTCTGAAGATTACTACGGTCCGTGGTTACTTTGAAGCGTTTCGCGGCGTATTGTTCTAACTACGCCCCTGTTCGGCAGTGAGTCCGGCGTCATTAACGTTGGGCGTGAGAGGCTCTCTTTACTCAAAGTAAGCGTTGTAGGTCAGCGGAATTCCATGCCTCTTCGTGGAGTGCACGCGGGCTTCTTTGAATTCCGATTAGTTTCCGAGCCCACGGAACTTGTTCTCGAAAAGGTTACGCGCCAATTCCCGCCTCCGTCGAAAGCTATGAACGTAGAGTACGAAGTGACAGTTGCTTCACTCCCGGTGAGTTTTGAAAATTCATTTCAAAAGTATTCTTAGTTATCACCAAGATAGGTTCTCTCAAGCCCGCGACATTTTTTCCATTGTATGGTTGCTAATGTTCCTGAGGTATTTATGTTATGTTAATTAGTGTTACTTTATCTTCAAATGACATTGGAAAAGATCCATAGTCCTCCTCGCGTGTGCTTTCGTTATTGGCACCCAAGTCCAAAAAAGAAATTTTCTTTGTTTTTATTCATTACCCTAAACCTAAAGCATCCGAAACTTTCATTGTGAAAACCTTGTACAGCTAGTTAACCAAGGATTAAATCCTGATTCTAAGAATAAAGGTAATTCTACGAGTACTTACCCTTCCGTCAACGGCGCTCACTGAAGATCGTTCCTCCGAAAGAATTTACAAACTACGATCCCTTTAGCGGTAAGCGGGTAATATTTTAGTTGATAGATGCCATCTCATCACTTCGTCATTCTGGTACATGGACTGCTGTAAGAGTCAGATAATTTTGCACAGGTAAGTTCGATTGAAGAAGCTTTTAGATACTTAAATTTTGAACTGAAAAATTCTGCACTAAGGCATCCTTTCTCCGGCGTACTTTAGATAGCAGTGTCATGTAAAATTATGGCTGTGTTTTCACGTACCCTAGATTGATACTTAAAACGAGTTTGTTAATTCTTAGCCTAATTGATTTTTAATATCCCAATAATATTCCGATGGTAAGAAACGTTCCAAAGAAATGAAATTTCTCCGAAAACTTTTTCTAGAACTTATTTGCAAAATAATTCTCAGATACGTGCCGCAATAACTTGAGTTCCTCGCAATAATACATAAGGCACAATATAACGAATGGAAAACAACAAGAATTGGCAGTGTTTTCAGGCACCATTAAAATTTATGGTGTACAACGGTTACTTGTAAGAAAAGCGGGACTAAGCTATTTATTGAAGGGCGTGCCTGAAATTTAAAAGTTTGTGAATAATTACGTATCCCAATTATGAAATATGTATGGAAGAGCGAAAATAACTTCATCGTTGTTCAAAATCTTCATGACTTATGAGAAATTTTACTGTAGGAAATTTGTACTCTCTGAAATTAAACTCGGCGCACCGATGCGTAACTAAGTTCTCAGTTTATACCTCTCCAAGATTTAAAAACATATATCCTACAAAGTTGCCTGCCTGGTTTTTAAATTCGTAATTAACTGCACGAATGAGCCCATAAAATTTCAGGAAAAATGGTTGTAATCTTGCTATCGGATAAGTCCAAACCTGAGCACAGTTCCTTACCTTCAGGATAAGCCTGTTGAAATATTCCCAGGCAAGTCGTCAGAAATGGTATGCTTCGTTCAGGAGAACAATCAGATATAAATAACATACGTGCCGTCACATTTGCTCATTTCAACACGAGTGAATAACGACTGTTGCTGTTATGCTAAACAATGCCTAATAGTGAAATTATTGAACCTTTGTTATATTGTGCCTTCTGTATTAATGCGAGGAACTCGAGGAGTTATTGCGGCACGTATTTGAGACTTGTTATGTAAATAAGTTGAGAAAATGTTTTCTACGAAAGTTCATTTATTTAAGCCTTTATTCTTATGAATGTTGGACCTCGTGGTACTTACGGTCAAACGAAAGTGGCGCAAATGTCCTTATCACAACTCTTCAAAAACATAACTCCAGCGTCTAGGAATTGCATTGAAATTCGACGATTGAAGGTATTAAAAATCCATGCTTTTTTGTTTTCAGTATATCTACGTAGTAAGTAATTGTTTATAAAGTTCTAATGTAACGTGGCTATAATTGGTAATTATTGTTGTTTGTCTTAAACATAATAACTGTACAATACTGGAGTAAATAACACGGCAAGACCAAACGACATTCATTCTATTGTAGTTGTTCATTTTGTCACGTGGTTTGGGGTGACATGCATAATGATATTGAAATGCACTACAATGACAGAAGTTTGATAGATTTTTCAAATAAGTAGAGCAGGCGAAAGGTTTCAGAAGTATGTTCGCTACCTCCATTGATCTTCATTTGTACCGGATTATCAATAATTGCAAGCGGTTTGCAGGGTGATGCCGTAGAATTTGTCTCGTTCCAATTCGCCGTAGTGTAAAGGAGATGAATTATAAAGTAAAGGCGGTATAAGATTGGGGAAGAATAGAATAACGTGATGTTGTTTGCAAATTCCATGGCCATACTACCAGAACAGACAATTTTAGAGATGCACAGAGTAGTAGTAAACACTATTAAAACTAGGGAGATTGATCTGTGGTTGACGTAAGTAAAATAGCTTGAAAATCTAGAGAAGGAAACGTTTAGACAGAAATGAATTTTGCCATTTAAACAGAAAATCACCGGTTATTTAAGGATGTAAGAGTAAACAATGAGCAGATCAACCCGAAGAAGGAAGACATTCTTCCAAAAGAGACAACCACTTATGGCATATAATATTAGCCCAGAAATAAATAGATAGTATCTAAAAAGGGCATAAGGAGCATAATACAATATAAACTTCAATACTTGGTATATTTCCACAATTTGGTGTCCACACAACAACCTCGCTTGCGGCGGTTTACAGGGTGATGCCGTAGAGTAAAGAGTAGGTCTTTAATCTCTTAGGTGTTACGTAGACAAAATTTATGCCTCCCGTATTTAATTAACGATTCAGTGAATTCTGCGAGAGCTTAGTTCTTGTGAAGGGTCTGGCACGATGCAGATTGGGTTGCTCTTATGGATAAACCAATCTGTGGACTGAAAGCATAGGATGGTGAACAATAAAGGTGGCTGAGCACCATCCCGACTGGATGCGCCTCCTTCATTTGATCATGGATCGCACATTTCTGCTAATAGACGAGGGAGAACTGGTCCGAAGAACCGTCGAAAAATATAGCTGAGAGAGTATAGTTGAAATACAGGGAAAGAAAACTGAGTGGACAGATATTTGTGTTCAAGAGACATTCAAGACTTTAATGGAGGGTGGGAATAGGTATTTCAGTTAGAATGATAGGTGGTAGGAAGTAGACAGATTTTAAGGGGATTAAGTTAGGTTGAAGCAAGGTATTCCTGAAGTCAAGAATTAAACCTACCTTGACTTGTAGATAACCCATCATCATCAACTGTGTTTGTATACATAAGTGTGATTGACATTTTAAAAATTGAATTAAATTTTAAATGCTTTTTCTTCTTAACTCATGGAATGAAATAAACTGTCTTGAACAATCTTTCTTTTGGCCTCTTACCTCTAACCGGAGGCAGTTATATAATTCACCATCTGGCTTTATATAAATACGCCATTTTTTTGTTTTGCCTATATAATTTTTTGGCTTGACCCAGAATTAATGGTCATTCCCATCATAAACTGCTAATTCTCTTAATTATCGGTAAGCCAATGGTTAAATGTTTACTTAAAACCATAGCATAAATAAATCAACATTCTCTTTGCGCATATAATTTATGCGAATCTTTTAAAAAATCATTTTTTTTATTTTCGTAAAAATCTTGATCTTTTTTCTTAACAATGGGGCGAGAGTTTTGCAGTGCACAAGTGGATGTTTCGCCATATCGCAAGTATGGGACAATGTGCTACCCATTATTCCTTGCGATATTTGCATGGAGCATAACTTAGTTCGTCACTCTTTTTTATTTTTTCATTTTACATGCTACAAATTAAGGTGAAATTACAAGGTGTTAAGGAAAGAGCAGCGTTATTTCCTTAACACCTTGTATGAAGGATTTCCACAAAGTTATGCCTGAGACTGTGTCGTATAAGGTGAAATTGTTACCTACAATATTGCAGGAAACTTAAAATTATATCCGTGATACAAGTATGAATATTAAATAACTTACACAGTTTACAAAAGTATTACATTAGTTACCTTGGGATTCTCCGAGATACATAATAAATAAACCACGGGTCCTCTCAGAAAAAGGACCTCTCAAGTTTTGAGCTTGTCGAGAGGTGCATCAGTATGTGGGTAATAGATGTTAAGAGGTTTTATCAGAAGTTTTAAAATCACTCTTCATACATTATTCCCACCCCACTTTGCAATTTTCTGCGCAATTTGCACACTTGTTACGGGAGAACACCTCGCCGCATAGTTTCGTGATTTTTTTTTCTGTGTATCAATAGGTTTTCCATGTTACTTATAAGTAACATCACTTCACTGTATTATTTTTTGAACATATCTCTTAAGGGAGGTCGTGGTATCTCAGTGGGTAGAGTGCTTGGCTACTGACCGGGGGACCTGGGTTCGAGACCCGGACCCCTTCGGACATCCCCAGCTAAACCCAAGCTGAGTGATTTTTCGGGTATCACATTTTCGTGGGAAACCACAGGTGGCAAGGAACTAGCCCCTCCCACTTAATTAGAAACAGTTTTAAATCCTTTTAAATTATATTTAGGACTCTAATTAAAGAGAAAGGAAAAATAACTATCGTAAACAATTACATAAAATAATCAAAGTTACATTATGTCATTTTGATGAAATCATAGTCTATAAAAACTAACGTTTAGACTGCGATGAAATCACATCCTTTGAAAGCAACGTAAGGCACTTAGTTATATTCATTGAATCAACAATTTGATGGTCATGTTCTTTAATTTATTTGTGAA
>WURS02003762.1:0-12698 GCA_011762765.2 Rhinocypha anisoptera
CGATCCATAATCTAAGAAATAAGTTACAAAATTTGCAATTTCCACTTTAAAAACTTCTTCTTTATTTCGACATGTTTTTGACTTGATAATGGTGTAGTGCACCGAAACATGTCGAAATAAAGAAGAAGTTTTAAAAGTGGAATTTGCATATTTTGTAACTTATTTCTTAAAAAAGGAGTCGTTGAAATTTCACCGAACGATTAGTGCATCGCTCATGTACTGTTTTTATGACACATTTAAACACTCTCTTTCTCAACTTCGGTAACTAGTCAATAGGTGGAGTGCGGTAAGAAGCAGGTTTCAACGGAATTTTTGGTGTCAAGGAGGTAGAAATAATTTGCAAGAACGTCATCAATTTCAAAGAATTAAAATCACACCAAGTTTTTCCTTCTCCTCGTAGCTTGACAAACGCAATCAAGTTTACTCCTCATTTTAATTCATTTCGAAATGCATGTCGGAAACTTCCAGAAAATTTGTTTTTTTTTCGATCATTATTTTACATTTAAGCTATATTACCGCATGTACCAATTAAACCTCAGTAATAGAGACACTCTTCGCACAGTATGATTTTTTACAGTTTCATATTATACCAAAAATTGCGCTTTCCCGGTGAATCGAAATAAGTAAAGGTTTTCGGGTTCCCCACCAGATCATTGGTCCACGCTGGTCGACGTTTCGACTCTCGACAAGAGACTCGTCCTCAGGGCCTTATCAGAGTTTTTTCGATCATTTTTTTTATTTTTCTATATTACCTCGTCTACTAATTAATCTTGGGTAACAGCGATGCCTTTCGTACAATATGATTATAATTTTAAATTATACACAAAGTGTCTCCTCCAAAGGCACTCAAACCTGTCCCACAGTGATCTCTGAATTTATAGTGCGTGCCTCGAAGATAAGTGTCCCTAGCTCACACGCGACGCAGCTCAAAGTCAGTCACTTTTGAGAAGAATATTGTTAATCGCACGATTCAAATTCGAGGATTATTCAGAGTACGATAGAAAATGAGCACACTTTTCGTTGCACTCGAATCGTCATATATAAAACGGTCGTGGAAAATTTTCCAAAAGTAATAATGCATCGCTCATGAATTGTAATTATGCTTAATAGCACATTGATATGAACGGTCGTTACTCAGTATCCGTAGCTTATGCGTGCACTGTTATATATCACAAGGAGATTCTAGGACGGTACGCCGTCGAAGACAAAAAAAGGATAGCCTCATTGATTTCAACTCGAACAAATTAGTTTCCCCATTTTTTTCCTCGTTATTTGTTAATCAAACACGCATTGACACCACAACGAAGGTAGCCTTCTATAATATTTGCAGTGTTAAATACCGAAGTTTGAGGCTTTTCCCGTTCATTATTTCGCATGGTACTGTAATAGTCCCTTTACCTAAATATTGGCGCATACAACATAGCTTTTTCTACGGGTTTAATGTGAGGCTAGTATGACGTGAAGAAGGTTTTAAGATTTAACATGAAACCACCCTGAGTCTTATATCGACCATATGAAAATCAGATGCATCGTAGGTACAGTCAGCATGGCGTTTTCGAGGACGTGGTCCAGGTAAACTGAGATTTGGAAATTTACCACGGAAATTTGAACGAATTTTACTAAAGTTATATAAGTTGAAATAAATTAAAGTTTGTTAAAAAAATATGTTGAAATACGTTTTCAACGTTTAATGATGGTTGCTATCTAAGATAAAAATATGTTATGGCAATGATTTCTGTGTACAAATTTTTAGTACCTTTCGAAATATAAATCTCGCAATATCCATTCATTTTAAACCTTAACCGCTTATATGTTCAGATAGACACATCATAACACGTCATTCGACATGCTTGTTTAATAAATCATCTTTTTCATGTCAAATATCACCAAACCATTTGTTCTGGATTCGGTAAAAGATGACTTCCCGGTTTCACCATAAACAGTACTACATAGAACGGACGTAAACGGAAAACACGACTATGAACGATTTGATTCCAACTCTTTCTCATATCCAGCAAAGACTAGCGGATGTTGTGGTAATCTAGAATTTCTCCATCTTCCCCATGGCTAAGTGTCCCCTAGCCGTGATTGGCGACTAGGGAGCTATTCGTCGAATTGAGACGACTCGCGACAGGACGTACGACAAGAAATACACAATCAGACACGAGAGAAATATTTTTAACCACCTCGCTTCTTTTCCCCTCTCAGTCCCTAGTGTGCCTCCTGGCCGCGGGCGTCGCCTTGGTCGTCGCCGAAGCGGAGCAGGAAGCCGCCGCACCCGAGCGCCAGCCGGAGAAGCGCGGTCTTCACCTCGGCTACGGCGGCGGCGGTTCCTTCGGAGGTTCCTTCGGGGGAGGTCACCACGATTTCGGGGGTCACCACGATTTTGGGGGTCACCACGAGAAGGTCGTCACCATCACCAAGGAGGTGCCCTACCCCGTGCCACACCCAGTGCCCGTGCCCGTCGTGAAGAAGGTCGGGGTGCCGGTGCCGCACCCGGTGCCGTACCCAGTGGAGAAGCCTTATCCTGTGCCCGTGGAGAAGCCGGTGCCCTACCCAGTAGAGAAACCCGTGCCCTACCCCGTCATCAAGAAGGTGCCCTACCCCGTGCACATCCCCGTCAAGGTCCCAGTGCCGCACCCAGTTCCCTACCCCGTGGAGAAGAAGGTCCCCTACCCCGTCCACGTCCCGGTCAAGGTCCCCGTGCCGCACCCAGTGCCCGTCTACAAGAAGGTTCCCGTGTACATCCACTCCCACCACGGCGACTTCGGCCACGGCGGGTTCGGGGGCTCCTTCGGCGGCGGGTTCGGACACCACCACTGATCACAACGCCCCGGGCACGGTTGGTGCCGACCGACCGTGATTCACCATCCACCCATCGACCCGACGACGCCTCATCACCTCATGACCTTCCTCCTCGCGCCGCGGCGGGGGGACACGGCGCCGAGGCGGCCCTCCCGCGGCGCACGCCCGTCGCAACCAAAGTTATTTAATTCGTTTCAGATTGATGACGACGATTTGTTACCGTTTTGGAATTGCTAGCGGCCGCAACAACAACAGCCCTGTTGATATGTTTTGAAGATTGGAATAAAACTTCATCTTGTACGAATAATGCTTTTTATTTTTTAATTCCATTAATTATCGACCGACTTCAACGGCTCATCGTTGCCATAATTTTTAGGCTTCTCCTACATATAAATTAATAATACCAGAGTGAAACCATAAATTACGAGGAAAAAATACAAAAGTACTTGCTAATAAATGAAACTAAAGACTTACGTGTACAAAGGATTAATGTGACCAATATTAATATCCTATACCAGAGTAATACAAAGAATTCCACATGAATCCGGCAGGAACTTAAAAGAAAGGAATAAATACAGACATCTACAAAAAACTGTAGATAGTAACACAAAACATCTCCAGTCCGTCAGTTTATGATTCAAGAATCGTGCTATCATTAATAATTTATGGCAACATGAGTAATAACACTGCCGTGATATGATTTCCGGAATATAATACGAGACAATAAAAAATAGTAATAGTAAATTTGTGCTCTAACCAGGTAAATTTAAGACCAACGCATAAAATCTATAAATCCATGTCCAGAGAGGCACTGGATCCCATGTAAGGCAAACACAAATGCACAACCCGGCCGTTAATCATTTTTCAAATGTCATAGTTACAGGTTATCAATACGAAAATTATTTCTACTCCTAACTCTAATATTCTCTGTCATCTTTTCTCATATTCTTAACCTACATCTCTAACTTCCAATATTTTTCAGATAACCGTCATTGTAAACCTTCTCTTCAAAAACACATCCTATTGGTTTTTCTTTTCTATCATGTTTATTCCAAAAGCATTCCATACATTCATAGCCACCCAAAACATTCTTCTATAGCAACACATTTCTACCGCATCCAATCTCTTTTCTGATAGTGATATTTCCCATAACTCAATTCCCTATAAAAAATTTGCTCCATTTGTATGTACTAATTTGTGTATTTGTCCTCTTTTATACATATCCGTAGAAAGAGCTCACCTTATTTCTGTTTGTTATCATTTTTAAATAGTTCTGATGGTATTTCGTCAATCCCAGGTGCAATATGATTAATGCTTCACTGCAACATCAGATACTGTCCTAAGTGTGGGGTCTCCTTTTTCAGTGACATTGACCTCGTAATCTCAGCTTCGAGGGTCCTGATCTGTTTTAATATTCTTTATCAAAAAGTTTTCCTATTTGCCTTATCTATGTCTTCAACGAGAATTTCTCCTTCGCTGTCGCGGATAGCATTTACTTTAGGCCTACGCCCACTGAGGTGACTTTTCACATTTCTGTAAGCTGGTAAAAAATTTCCTTGTGTGAGGTATAATGGGCTTCATCGCATAGATTTCTCATCCAGCCTTTCCCTTACCTTTTACCTGATCCCATCTCATGTTCTCCTTTAAGAGTTTCTCTCTTGCTCAATTCTTGAATACTTGCATTTTTCCCCTCTTAAATGTGGTTCAGTACGTCGTTTGTGATCAATGGGTTCCTTCTCACACATTTTCTCCTGCCGCTTTCAGTATTCCCTCTATTAGATGTTGCCATCTTTCCTCTAATGATGTCTTCTTGCTACAGTTTTCTATTTCTTCCTCGACTGCCTGATGAAACTCCATTCTTTGTTCTGTTTCGTTTTCTCCCTGGTTGCTTTTGTAATCCTTTACTTTATTTAAGAAACGCTTCCTTACGAGGGGGCAGTCAAGTTGACGTGTCACGTAACTCTCCGGCTTTCTTCCATACGTACGTTCTACGTGGTGGTTTTTAAATGGTGTGTTTTTCAAAATTAAATTTTATTGTACGCTTAGCTCCAATGACCATTGGCTTCTTTAGATTCGTTTTCATAGACCATATTTTCCTTATGATTTATTTCTTCCTGAGCTCCGATAATTGAGTTTAACTCTAGTAGAATTTCACCAACAATTTTCTTCTCCTTTTAGAAATTTTTAAATCATCCGGGATATTGCCATAGATTTCTTCAACTCCATCATCATGGTGAAATGTTGTGATCGTGTACACCTGTACCACTACGGTGTCTCCTGGTTTTATTGTTATCTTTAATCCTTATTACCATTTCATTATATTGTAGCAAGCTCGCCACTCTCATTGCCACACTTCCTCGGCATTATGCCCGCTCCCGCATTTTCATTGATGTATCCCGAATGAATTATTCTATTACTACCATTCCAAAAATCTCCTTTTTCAGTCCATCTCACTTCGCTGACTACTAGGATGTCATTTCTCATTCTAAGCATTCAGCTATCTTTAGGTTCTCTAGCCAATGACTAACTTCCCATGTTCCTCAACTGGCTTTTGCCTTTGACTGATTTTCATTCTCGGTAATTCCCACACGGAGATCCGAATGGGAGAGTATTTTACCCCGCCGGGAATATTTCCCTCGAGCGGGTGCCACCACGTCATAATAACAAAGTGTAAATTGATGGTGAGATAAGCCGCTCTTCCTCAAATGATAATACGGCGGTTTCCAATGCCTTTCACACCGCAGTGCGACAGCCGTTGAAGAAAATATTACCAAGCCTACGGAAAATTTACTGGTGTTTTATCGACCACTGCGGCCTCAAACTTCACTCATATGTAAGAGGGCTGCTGCCCCCTACTCAGGTTAATTTGTTGCTTATTGTTTGGCGGCAACCTCTAGCCAGGCCACGGTACCGTGAAAGGATTCCGTAGGATATCTGTCTATCGTACTCAAGGATGGATCTCTATATTCTCCGGCATCACCACTTATTCGTTGAACACGCATGCTATCGCTTATTTCGCATCTAATCTATATACGTATATCTAGAGGACGACCAACCATCCGCAACCTAGCGGACTCGCTCGACAGGTTTAAGCACGTGGACGAAAATTAAATTATTAGGTTTATTATTAATTTTTTTAAGAATAACTTTCTTTTGAGATGTAAAGGCTATCGTAAAATCACTTTTTCATCTTTATGAATGCTAAAAATATATTTCAGTATGCTAACTCGTACAGAAAAATTTCGGTATGCAAATATAACACAATATAATAATTAGTGCAACCAGACAGCAAAAGAAGAGATGCCAATCCTGAAAGGACACTGATGACGCTTGGATACATTCAATGATACTGGTGCTTTCATATGGAAATTCTTTGTAGCGCCCGGAATGATAATTCTGGGACTGCGGAATTGCAATCCTTCAACCTGGCACGGCGTATTGTTTTTGATTTTTTCAGTGTTTTGATCTTTTTATTGTTATAGCTATTACGTTTCGAAGTACTGTTACTAATGGACTCTGTTACTCCCTGGTCATAAAAAATCGAAACTTTGCTATATTTTTTGTCACGTTTTAAGGTTGTATTTGATTTCAATTAAACCGCTCACCACTTCATTGAATGAAAACCAAGTTATGTCTATAACTCTGAGAACATAAAAAATAGATAAGTTAAAAAACTCCATTTTCTACTTACTTGCATAAACCTATATTAAAAATTGATTTGTCTGTCAAATTGAATGAAATCAGCTAATTTGCAATTTGTTGAATTGGATGATGAATTCGTTCATCTAAGTAATCAGAGACTATATCTTGTGTCTGCCTTACCTCTCATATTACCTTAACCGTAAATTTTCTTTATACTAAAAGAAAATGTACAATCAGGAAGTACTTGGAGAACTTTCTATGGTTACGGTACGTTTATTCGTCGTGGGTGTGATTTTTAGTGAAGATTGTGGAATCCTCTGAATTCAGTTCAACCGGTCACGTTTCCATGGATACATATACGATCGCATATTGAAACAAATTTTCGAGATACTGGATCGGAGTGAAAGACTCACATAGTACTACACTTGATCCATTAAGCCTCGTAAATGAATAATCATTTAATACTATTAAATCCGACCCTCTTTCACACAGGTAAAGACTATTAAGGTAACGTTCCGTTGAAATGAGCACAAAGAATTTTCTCTTTCATCACTATCCCAGACGCTGAGATAAAGGCTAAAATGTTAGCAGAGGAGAAATGTAATGAAAAAATAGTTGGTCTCACTGCAAACAAATTTCCATGACGGAAATTAAAATGCAAAAACAATTGCGGAATAATAAACGCACCCAAAATGTACCGAAGAGTTTAAAAAAAGTTAAATCTAAACGCTTCATAAGGACGCCTAAAATATTCATTTTTCGGTTCACAAAACGATTGGCTAGCCACTTATGACACGGAAAACTTAAGAGATTCATCTCTGAGATAATCCTTACCATAACGCGACAAAATGCGAACCCGAGGCTTCTGTTTTCTGTTACGCGACACCATTCTGTGCCCATCTCTTTTTCCCGGTTATCTACGCTTTCCTTTCCGTTTTCCCCCTCGCAACTGTAGCTTGATCTCCTACCCGAATTACCACAGAAAGGATTTATTCGCATTATATATTTTCCATTAAAAATAGTTATATGTATAAAATTTTCATTAAAAAATTTAATTCATGGTATTTTTTGAACCGCGATTATTATATCTTCCGGCCATGTTTGCAGATCCTTTCCTGCATATCCTTTATCCTCTTGATATGGTTCCTTTTTCCTGTCCTCTGACCGTGATTGTCTTTGACCAGACTTCAATTCATCCAAAGGTATCCCTCAGTACTTGGCTGTTTGTCTAAAGATTTTTATGTCCAATGCGTCTAATGCGTCTTGTACTTTTATTCCGCTCATACTTAATGTTCCACGAATCCAATATACCATTTTGATTTCCCTATTGAACTCCCAACTTGTATGAGGAACCTCCTTGACACCCTGTTGTTTTCCACGTGAGGCACGTGGTCGAAGAAGGTCAATATTCTTCTCTGATGACATTAGTTATCTTTTCAAGCGTTCTTCCTGAACTTCCATACTCCTATTTTGATGGATTCTAGGATCTTTCAACCTATACTCCATTCTAGTTTCTCGAGGTCTTCATTTGTTTTGTCATAATTTATTTGGATACTTTTGTACATGTCTTATGCCATCATCCCGGAGAGAATTCCAGGAAGCCAATATTTTTTCAATTCACATCCGCATAAACCTCCCATTTTCTTTGATCCTTCCATTTCTTAGAATAGTGTATCACAAATATAAAATTTAGTATACTTTAAAGGAAAAAACCTCGTATGGTAGAGTATATTTTAATGTCATTGACTTTGTTTTTTCATTTGATTTTTTATAACATTGATTTTAGCTAAAGAAATCATTCTGCAATATTTATAAGTTTGCTTTTAGCAGAGTTTAATCATATGGAACTGTTGATTTCTTTTACTGAAAATTAAAAATATTACTACCTGAGAAGGTGATTCGTTTTTAAGTGACAAATTCAGCGTCGCCAAAGTAAAACGTGACTTGTCGTGAGACACCATGAGGTCCAACTTTGTGAAACGAATTGAGACACCATGAATGTCCTGTCTGGGTTTCAAAACTCCTATTGTTTTTATATCCCCTAAGATATTTCTTCTTATTCTTCGTTCTACTTTCTTGAGCTGTTGTTTCCGAAGCTCAGCTTTTCTGATACGTACATAATTTAAGGTCTTACAGCGTAATCATTTCCTACCGTTTGGTCATGCCGTATCTTGGCTCCCCATGAAATTCTCGATTTATTTCATCCTATATACATCATCCGAGGTTTCATGGTAGTGGTGGGTTCAAGCCAATCCTTCTGGAAGGTTCGTCCGGGATTTTTCCGTCGCACCCGTAATTGAATACCATCCCGGTGCACGTGCAGAAGGCGCGGTTCCGTTGCACACCCCCGACTTCATCATCGGAGGCACTGCGGTGCACTGGGTTTGGTGCTCGCGCCGTGCAGGCGTCTCCTGGGAGAAATGGAGGCCTCGCGTCCTTGATGAACGCTTCACGCCGCCGTGCGGAGCATCCGGAAGTCACGAATGCACGGCCCCGCATAATCCGACCCGGAGGCTTACAACCACCGGGAGGGAGGGATGCATTAGCGGAGGCGCCAAGCCCTCCCCTAATGGGCCGACGGGCGAAGAAAGGCACGGCGAACGATTTTCATATCATGTGGAGATGGAGAGAGAGAGGAAAAAAAGAGAACCGAAGAGGCGCAGCTTAGTTGGAGAGAATAGGAAGGCCACGCGCGCTAAGCGCCTTTTGCGGTCGAGTGGAGAAAAGCGAAATTATTCGCGTGAGGTGGAGAGAGAGGAAAAAATCGACTTTCCAGGCCGATTAAAATTATTACCGGAACCTTCCCTTCGCCCTCAGTGTAATTACGGCCCGATCTCCCAGGGTGGAATGGGAGTGTCACCCAGTAAGGAAAAAAATGACGCAGGAAAGTATGATCTCTCTTCGATCGAGGGAATACTTTCCCCCTCGCCGTGGCTTCCTTCGGTCATAATTAAATGTTCACTCGAAGAGGAAGCCAGGCCGACACGCGACGGAGATGCGGGGAGTAGGGGGGCTCCAGGACATCAACACGGCGGGAGCGACGGCGACCTCGAGAGTGGACTCTGGACCCATTAGATCATCATCGACGCCGGACTGCGACGACCTCGACGCCCGGTCGCCACTCGCCTTCCTCCCGACGTGCACTCAACAACCGCCTACACATTTAATATTATAACTGGGGCGCTCGTGTAACACAATAAACTGAATATGATTGCAACTGAATACGAATGCGTCACTTAATCCAATGAACCAAATCATTGAAACCATTTAAAAAGTTAAATCCAAATAAAAATGGCTTATTCGGGAAAGTAAACAGTGAACTCTACAATTATTTTAGAATATACAGTGATGCGACAAGTAATGAGTGTTAATTAGTTGGAATTTGAAAATGAAGGACAGAGAAACCCCGAAAAAAAAGTATGTATCTAGATTTCAAGGTATCGGTGAATCTGTCAACAGAACGTTAAATAAAGAAAAAAACCAGAATTTAAATTTATTGAACCATTTCCATTTTACCGGATTTAATACTTGGGTGTAAAGATAAAATACAAAGCGCAGAAGAGATGAAATACATTAGAAAGACAGAATATTCTCCGGAAGAGAGAATGTGGAATGAGGAGTTTAGGAAGCACCTAAATGTCAACGAAGTGAATGATTGCACGTGATATTACAAGGAGAAATTGTTACAAAACGTATAGAAAAAATGGATCCATGGTTACCGACCCAAAGGTAATAGAGACGTCAGCAGACCAAGAAAAACGGTGGTTGGACGCCTTGCGAAGGCGGAACGGCGGAGTGAGAGCACTTGCTGTGTGAAGTGGAGAAGAAAGAAGAAGGGGCATTCATCAACGAGTAACATCAACTCGTAAAAACTCATCACTGTGAATCAATAGTCCTGAACGTACGCTTCTTGAAAAACTCGTTTTCCTATTTTCCTATACTCCCTAACCTCAAACGGAAAGCACATGTAATCTACGAGAGCCCTTTTCAGCATGCGGTGATATCGGCTGCAGTTTTCTGGAGCTTGAATCGGAACTTCATGTAAACCCGTTGCTCCTTTAGAGTCAACCATTTGGAAATTAGAAGAATCACAAGAACACTTTGCTAGACAAAAGGTAATAACTCTCAAACAGATGTGCCTACGGTGATGAAACCTTGGCAGGGGAGCAGCTGAAAGGTTCACCAAGAGGTATTTAGTGGCGGCACCTCCCACCTCTTTTCGATTTGAACGGAATATTCTATTTATTGGCAATTGTGGTTAGTACCTTCTTAAGTAAGTTAACTCTATTAATTCAGTCCTAAATTTAATCGACTCTAATATGGAAAATATTACTCCGGAATAAATGGCATGGTACTTATAAGCACATGATTAAAAAGAAATATATTATGAATCTCCACCTTAGGGCATATGTGTATATCCCTGATTCAATTTCCGCGATTCGTTCGCCCCTTTGCGACATTTATTTATTTTCTTCCCTCATTGTCGAAAAATACTTCTGACTGCAATTTGTCCCACTGGTTGAGCCAAATTTTCAACCGACATTATGTCATTGATTCCCATATCCGAATTCGTCCAGCAATCCAGCTGTGACGCCCACTCTTTTCATCTCGGACTTTTGCACAGATCTCGCCTCTTTGCGCTAGGCGTAAGTTCAGCGTAATTGTTATGCCTAAGACTACCCTTCATATAGACTGCATATATGCTTTTTTTTGTTTAGCCGTAATGACAATTGACAATGGTCGAAAGTGTGACGCCTAGACAGTTTAAGTAAACAAATCTCAAATTATGATTTCTTACTTGAATATTTTGAATAGGTATAAAAGCGATAAAAACATATTCGTGACATGAAAAAAAATGCGTACAATTTTTTCTAGTCAAGAAAATACTATATTAAATCAAGGTATATCACTTATAGGTAATTTGAAAGAATTATAAGTGAAATATATTCAGTAAGAGTTTTTTTTAAGTCCTTTTTTTCAAGTCTGAGGGAAAAAACTAAGCTTTAGTGACACACAGATGCAGAGAACGCCTGATATAACTAAACCTACGAAAATTATATGTATTATTCTTTTCGGAAAAAACAGGATTAAATATTTCCAGCGATTCCATGACCAAAATGGAAACCTTTCAACAGCTCTACTAATAGATACATACATTATCATTTGATTGATAATGGTACGTATTAGGTAAATGTGTTACGTCTGGTGACACGATGCCTCGAACATAATAATGCACTGAAAAGTGGACTGTTCCACAAGTTAAAATTTATTGCACGATGTTAGCCTGGTGGGTAGCGTGCTTGCCGGCTAAGCCAAAGGTCGCGGGTTCGAATCCGCCGATATCATATTTATCACGCTCGTTACACTTGACATATACATTCCAGACTGGAGGTTGGGATGGATCTTATCCATGGTGTGGCATACAAGACTGCCTAGTCAACAGATTGTAGAATGATGTTCTGTAAACGTATTTTGAGAGTGTTTTTCGCGACAGGTTGCCGATGAACCTTTAAAATTTTAATGATAAAAATTTAATGATTAAACTTTTGAAACAATTCCACTTTTCATTGCGTTATTATGATATCCTCCCATTACATCTCGAGGAACTCTGTCACTGTTTGCCTCGAGCATGTTAGGGAAATGGGAAATCACCACTTGGCAAAGGAATCTATCCATTAGAGGAGATTGCACTAGAGTAGAGACGTTCTCTGAATGGGTAATTTCGTATATGCGTACGCGTCTCATTTCCCCATTCCATAATTTAATTGAAGACTTGTTTCCGGTTTACTTAAAGTAAAACACTATGCAACAAGGAAGATAAAAGACATTCGAGTTTCCATTTTCATTCGACTACGCTAAAAAGTTATAACGATCTCGAAAAATAAAGGTTGAAAACAACGCGCTACATTTTCCATAAAAAATTTTATGTGGAAAATACAGTGTTTTTTTCAACCTGTAAATATGCAGTTCCACAGATTAGAGCCAAAAACATTGTATTCGGTCCCAAAATATTGTTTTAACAATTCAGTCATTAAACATAATATCAACTTAGACGCATTCACGATAGAATAGAGGAGCCATTCCTAGAAACGCAAAGAGCGTTAAAATTGGGCATTGCAAAATCTGCATTTTAAAATCATAAGATATGACTGCTCGGACAAAATATACTTCTCATGCCGACCGGGTTAGCCTGGTGGGTAGTGTGCTCGCCGGCTAACCCAAAGGTCGCGGGTTCGAATCCCGCCCAGGGC
>WURS02003773.1:0-12698 GCA_011762765.2 Rhinocypha anisoptera
ATATGACGCCTCCTCCCTATTCCTCCGCCCCCGCCTCCTCCCTCCTTCCCGAACTCTAAGGGACGGTATAGCATGGGGCCGGGGCGGCGGCGTATGCAGCAGCGGGGAACCCGACCGTTGCCCCTCCAAACCCCCAATTGAATTATCGAAGCCCAGCGCGTGATTCATTTCCGACATCTACGGACCACGCATTACCTTTGTCCACAAACATAATGCGTCACGGCCAATTAGTGGGATGGGGTGAATAGCGTCACAGCGTGACGCCGGGGAGTTGGGACGTGACTCAACGCGTGACATCACATTCTAGAAAAAAGAGGCGTTTACCACGAGGGAAGAGGACGTTCATATTGTTACCAAGTTTGGTAGTCACGTCTGATTTGATCAGTAGTTCAAACAAGGAGGCCATAAAACCTAGTACCAATAAAACTACACGGGTTTCCTAGTCAAACCAACAGGAAGAGATTATCGAGAGGGAATTTTCTCTCTTTCATTTTGAATCTCCCAGAGGATTATAATGCTTAAAGACGTCATATCGCTGTCATTATATTACACTAGCATTACACCTCGAAACGAGGACACGTAAAATGATTCCTTTATGAAATATTTTCAAGTAAATTATTGTCTTATAAATTACACAGAGTTCGGTAAAGCGTCCAATGTTCTTTATGGAATTTCTATTGGAATTCATGGGCGTTATCGGCTCCCAATTGAAAGCTTGCGGACCGGAAGATCATATGACATTACCACATTTTTCACGTTTTTTCATGTTCCTCCCTGCACTGTTTTACGGAGAGGCGGGTGTTGGATCCCCAGCGTTATGAAAAAATTTTGATTTGAACTAATAACGTAGACAACATTTATGTTGTATTTAGTCAAACAGCAATATTATTTACGTCAAAATATAATGTTGATCTGTTTACATTAATATTTATAATAGCAACGAGCGGTTACAGGCGAGCGATTTTGACAGATTGAAAAGTGGAAACGAATATTGAAATAATGAAGTAGGGGAAGTAAAAACACTTGTGATTCCACTCGATATTTTATTTTAACACGACCCGGGTTTCATAAATAGTATCATCTTCAGGTCTGAAGATTATACTATGTATTGAAATCCGGGTCGTGTTAAAATAAAATATCGAGTGGAATCACAAGTGTTTATACTTCCCCTACTTCATTATGGATCGGTTCCACATAGTGAAGCCTGAAAGCGTTACATTTGAATATTGAAATGTTTTTTCCAAAAATGGGCATTTTGCTCATCTCATGCTCTTGAATAATGTCTTTAATACTGAGTTAACCTTATAACAATTAAAAATTAAAAGATTTTTATTGATAACAAGAAAAAATCTTTTAATCTGAAAATGTTTTGTCATTTGGTAAACTCAATCTGGTAGATATAATCAATATAATGATGGGAAAGTAATCGGACCTTTTTTAGACATTTTTTCCTTGGCATAACAAAACCTTTTTCTTCAAGATATATTATAACGCAAATTGACATGATAAGATCAAATAAAAATACTTTTCCAATGTTTTAAACACATAATTTCCGACTTAGGTTTCAACATGATACGAGGCCATCAAGTATGTTGTCCGTCCAAGAGCAGCTTTATATAGTTTTGAAAGATGGGAGTGCGTGTGGGGTTGATGACTTAAGAGGAAGTTTATGAAGGGGAGGGGAGGCATGTAGTAGGTAATAATTAAGTCATTGGTATACATGCATGTACTAGCAGTCGTTAAAGAACACATTATACATTAGACGCTGGCATAAATAAGCATTCCATCATTCTATATTTATTCTAGTGTTTGTATTTATAAGTTGCATTGACCCTTATCTGGGTCCTTATAGAAACAAATAATCCTAGAACAGTTCTTACAATGATGAATGAAAAGGAAAATAATGTTGAAAAGAAAAAAAGACAAGTTTGTCAACACCACAGAAGTATGGAGTAACTTAGTCAATGAAAAGTGAGTCACAATATAAATGTTATTTTCGAATGTAAACGGACGTTTTATTCTCAAAATATCAGAATAAACCAATGAGTATCGCAAAAAGTCTTGCGTTCTTCTTGGTGACAATGCAACCTCCCTTAATCTTCATTGTCATCCCATAGCAATTTTCGCAAAACGCTATGGATAAATTGCGAAATATGCCCGGAGACTAACCCAAATGATTAACTACTCCTTTTATTACGAAAGGAAGGTACTACGGACGAATTTCTGTTCTCGTTAATCTCTGAGTGTGGTGATGTTATATGGCCATTAAAAGAGGGTCGCAATTGTTCACAGGACTTATGGCGTAGCCATATGAATCATTTGTGTGGTGGATACGATATTTTAATGTTATGGATACGGATTAAGTCTCCATTATTTGATATATCCTTGTTACCAGCTGATATTGAGATTAAGATAATTCGAAAATGTTTCCAAAGTGGAATTTCACTATTTGTTGATCAATTCAGAAGGATTCAAATTTTGATATCAGGCAAGAATTCAAGGTCACACATGGTGAAAAAAATACTCTGATGGTTGAGTATTACTTTTCCCAACACCTGAGTGGAAGGGTTAGTGGGATCTTAACATAATGTTTTAAATAGTTTAACATGATATCTGGGATATTTGTGTACGATGACAAAGATTAATTCCATAAATTCTTGTGTTGAAAAAAATATAAAACATATAAATATTATATTTTAACTATTTTAAATTTTAGTTTAAATGTACGCAGCGACTGGATATTCAGTATGTCATCAATTATTTCCATAAAAGCGTTGGATAAAAAATATGATCGTATAGCCTTTGTGTATAGGGTTTACCCTCTGACTAGTGATCCTAGATCAAATCCAAAATTTCTTTCATTTGCTCGTCTAGATTAGGATAGGATTGCAAATAAAGAAAATCCCCATGCTCTTGCGTGAGTTTCACAATAAGGAAGCGCCACTCAAAGCCAAACATGTGGTTAGTTATTTTCGATGGATAATTTGACGATGTGACCAGTTTATATACTGATGGCATAATGTATTTGCACATCTCTACTTATGCAAGCTTTTAGACTATGTGTGTCCAACTATGCTCGTATATGTCATTTAATTACCATAACGATGGGGGTTCTGTATTTCACCGGGCACTAATGTCCAACAGGGGTACGAATGAGCCCACGATATTCAGCTGAATGTTCACTTTATTGACACTGCCACTTGAACACGCCCTGTAAAACCCGTCTCGTTCACGTCTGATTTCCTTGTAGATTTTGTGGTCCCCCAGCTTGAAATTCACCTCTCTCTTTGAATCTATGTGTACCAATACCCTGAAGGTCACACAATGGGGGATTGAAAGAGGTACAAATCCAACGAATGGAATTTTTAAGGATTTCAAATTGGACTGAAGAGTTTTGCACGGTTACTTTTGTTATTAATTGCAGTAACAATGAGTCACTAACTGAATTTTAATACTTCACGGCCGCTATTCTTCTAAACGTCAAAATAATAACAACATAATAATAAAATTATTTATTCATGAAAGTATAATGTAGATACTAAGGAGATAATGATCACATATATAAATTTGAACCAATATTTAAATTGTCTATTCTATTTATATGCCTACCAAACGAGTTTTTACAGCTCTGCTTCGTAAATACGTAGTTACGAGAATACCTTCTATAATACAGTTTAAGATTGAGCGGTTAGCTGAAACATTCCAAAATTTTCGGATCACAACATGAAAACGAAATTAAATGTTTCATGGAACATCGATATTAAATAGCAAAATAATATTTAATATGTATGACCTGAATATGTATATTCAAACGTTTTCGTCACAATTAAAACAAAAAATAAATAAATGTTTGTAAATACAGAGTTAAATGGCTGAATTCGAATATAGTGACACATAATTAAGCAACTATATACATTAGGCAACAGAAGTCTTTCAAATTAGGTGTCAAATGTAATATCTTACATTAAATGAAAGTCAATTAAATTAACCTTCCATTAGAACAATGTAGACTTTTTTTAAAAAGGGTTTCGACTTCTAAACCTTTTCATCTAATCCAAGAGAGAATACTTGAAACGGTTCCCTTAAAGAGTGAAGCTGGGAAGTAAATGAAAACTTAAATTTCCCTACTGAGATGTCACAAAATACTTTGGCTTTTGTTTTAAAGGTGGTATTTGCATAATTCTGAATAAGGAAAAGTCATACAATATATGAGCTTCCGACCAGAGGTTTCACGTCCGCTCACCCACACCTCCCCGCACATGCGCGGCGGGACTCAAGGGTCCGTTTACCAGCTACCTCTCCTGCTGACACCTAGCCCGCCCGCACTTCTCACTGTTCTCCCCGTATACACCTTCCTGTCTTCCCCCTCGCCCCCTTACGCATGAACTCCGCACGAGATCATGGCGCCCTGCCAGCGAAGAATCGAAAGGTTCACATCGGAATTGCTTACCCATTCCCCTTCATACTTTTCGCCCTTTTCCTTCTCCGTCGCCCGGAGAATATTCCCGGATGCCTCCCCCACCACCATCCCTCTCGTACCCTGCTCCAAATTTCTCCACCCATCTCCTCCCCCCCCCCTTTCCAGCCCACTCTCTCTCCCTACGAGAGTCAGAGCGCCGAAGCAATTAGCGAAATACTTATCGATCTCAGCTCTTATTTTTGCACGCGCGTTTTTCCGTGGTGCTGCTGCTCGCTTGTTTTCTCGTTTCAGGGTTTATCCTTGAGTTTTTTTCCACGGGATGTGGGAAAGAAACGTTCCCAGACGGGTCCCGGTTGTAGCTCTCCCCCAAGGGTGGGCCCTTGTGGGAGCGCTCCTGTGGCTTGGAGGAGCAAGGATAAAAGCGATTATTTCGCTTTCCAAAATGGGAAAATTTCCACCACTTGGGAACGAAGACCGACATATGTCTCAAGTGTTAATGATGAGCAATCCTTCCTCTCGGTTTTAAGGGAGTGAACGTTTTGGACTGCCTTTGGGAATTAATTTTGTTGTTCCTTTTGAATTTTTTCCCAACTGAAATCATCAAAGAGTGACTTCGTAATCGAATCCAGTCGTCGCTTATGCTCTTCTCAAGAATTATATCATTACAGCTTTAATTAAGCTTGCGTGCTCTTACGAGGGGGAATACGGATACAGATTTCAAAGAGGGCTTTTGATTAGGTCGCTCAAAGAATATTTTTTTTTCCGTTAAGATTAGTTCCTTTGAAATCAAGAAATGGTCTTCTGTTATTTGACATGTTGGCACTTTATTTCTATAAAATAATAAGACCCTTATTCATAATGAAATTTAATTTTTGCAAATGTAAAATTCCAGTTGATTTAATTTACACTGATACTGAAAGAAGGACGGTTCCCATGTTTCATGTGAATTCGTCGCTAGTATTTAGCTCTCTAAATCTGGTTACTGATGGCTTTAATTGCTTTCAAAATTAAAATATCGATAAAAATTCTACCAAGGAATATATTTTTAAATAAATGAATGTGTCAGAAAATGTTTAACATAAATAGAATAACAATAGGAACAAAATAGTGCTTATGAAAAATGAAAAGTATCGTAAAATCATTATATCTTGTGGCCTATATTTTTAATCCTCCTTTCAGGTTAAATTTAGCATTAAAGGTACTCCGATTGAAAGAGTGAAACATCAGAATAAAAAGAACTGAGCAGTTAGGGCGACGAATGGAAATTTAACGGCGAAAGAAAGAACTGTGAAATCATGAAATGCAGAACACCTGGTATTTTTCTCCTAAAATTTCATTAGGCACTAGTACTTTCAACGATCAAGAGTCATCATTAGGTACTTTGGTAGGAGAGCGAAATACTAGTTAGACCTTAGCGTCTACAAGACTTATCCTACGCCACTGAAACCACTTAGCCTAGAGAAACACGGCCAATGAACATCCACGTAACTCATCCCTGGTCATAAATCACTACTTGAAAAGGGTTAAACGACCACTCTCTCTCTCCCTCTTTCCTTCTTCCCCTCTCTTATACTTCTCTTTTCCTTTACCTCTTTAAGCTTCATCCTTACCCCCTCGTTTTTCTTCCAGCATTAATTTTCCACCAACCATTAGCTCCTTTCACGTTCGTCTGAATCCCCAAAAACTCTTGCGGGCCAAACTTCCAAATCTCTTCCTGACAGTCAAGGACATATTTAGTAGAAATAACTTCTCGGAAAATTAAAGTAATAACAGTCCAAGAGGTGTCTGTATCCAGAATTTTTCAAATAAGTAACCTATTACATTTTTTGCTAATTTAGTATATTTTAAGAATATGTAGATAGATGACTAATCAAAATTTAATTTATCATTTTTTGTTTACACTTGGATGCAATAGCTATTAATTTGGAACAATCATTGCCGATATAATAAATTTCTCTGATTCATTATGTTAAAATATCTCCATGGTAACTATGAATATTCTTCAAGGGTTTGGAAAAACATTATTTCTATTATATTACAGAACTGACATCATTGAGGATTTTTAAATGAATTTTTTAATTTTTTGGGAAATCAAGAATGATTATAAAGGATGTTAAAATGAGCTATTTTTAGTCGCATTTTAGGCCCTTTTGTGATTATAGAATGACCAATGAATGAATGAATAACATTTCACCGATTACACTGAACGACATTTTAGTCTATACCCGAACCTAGTAGATGCCATATGTTATAAAAAAAATCACAGAAAATTTAGCGTACGAATAGATCTAGCTATTTTAAATCTTTAAGTTCCTTAAAAAGGGAGTGAATGGGAACCCTTATGAATGAATGAATAATATACAAAGTATAAATATTTGTAAGTAATTTAAAAGAAAGATACCTGATGTTAAGAAATGTGCTAACATATTTAAACAATTTTATGGGTTTTACTGGATTTACCACTAATTTTGAAGGTCTTTATATATTCAATAAAATATTTATAATTTTTAAAAATTAACTTTAAAAAGATAAAACTAAAAATTACTACCATTATTATATTCAAACAGTACGAAATTATCAGAGAAAATATATTTAAATTCTCTTATACCTTTTTTAATATAAAATCAAGTTATTTTCCATATTATCTCTTCTTATTAGATAATTCGCCGTTTCTGCTAATGAGAGATATTCCAGAACACTTCAGAACCAGGCTATGAGAGAGAATGTAAAATGAATCATATGAATTACCCATATAACTATTTTTATTCTCAAAATTTTTTATTTTTATTTAATAAAGTATTGTTTTAGTTACAGCCGGGTGGTAATCACGTTATTACATGATTACACTGTGTAAATCAAAAACAAATAAATTCAAAGCGAAAGAGTAGAAAAATTATAGTAATTGGTAAATCACGTCTTCATTTTATTCATGGAGATATTTTGAGCTAACAAAATTCCAATAAGGGCGATTAATAGAATTATGAAGAAAATTTTGATGGACTAGCAAATATCAGAAACGTAGATAAAGTTAGTCCATGAAAATATATTTATTTTAGACTAATTTTTATCCTCGATACTGTAATATTCGTAATATAAAAGTTCTAATTTTGTCTGAAAGTACTCGTGGGAATATTTAATGGGTGCTTTGGTCTCATATTTAGTATCCCCCGGCAATGAGACTAGACACGAAACCGTATCTCTCAAATGAGAAACATTTTTTGGGATGCCCCGTCATTGAATCATCACTCATCCCATTGTGAATTTATATGGGATCATCAAGGAGATGATGATACCATTTCCTACTTTCCCAAAAGCTTACAAGAAGGACATTAGAGAAAAATTTTCCCATTACAGCACCTATTCACTCTGCGTTTACTATTGAAACGGTTACGAGGAGACAGCATAGTGCTCCTTCCCCATCCTCTATGTTAGGATGATTCCTTAAAATGGCACATCATATTATGCAAATCGCCGAAATTATTGCGATGCAAAAATGTTATGATGCAGAGAGTTAAGGATGCCGTTTAAAAGGAAAAGGTTATAAGCACACATGAATTACATTAAAAAATGTGTTTCGTTTCGAGCAGGTGAAAGAAGACTGGTGGCGTTCCGAATGAAATGGAAAAAATATCTAAAAAAGTTCAAATTCACCCGTCTAGCCAAATGAAAATAGTAAAATCGTCAAATCGATGGTATTTTATGGACTAATTATTGTATAATATAAGATTTCAATACCGATATCTAGTTAATGACTAAGTACTGGAAGTGATTGCAACGTTCATTTTTCTCTGCTTTTTCGTTTATCTGGGACATATGTTTTTGCTCTGATTGCTTACACTACTGAATTTCTCCTAAAAATGAATTTGTGAATATAATTTTATATTATCTTTCGGTTTGACAGTCTGAGATTGAAATCTTTAATAAAAAGCTACAAAATAACTAATGTCACTGAGGTGTGTTTTCATATTTTTAATCTGAAAATATAACAAGAATATTGAACGATGTAGACATGAATTGAAATTATAGTAAGTGGAAACCATTATATTTTCCTTGCTGTTTACATATGTGGAAAAAGTATTTTCTATTATTAAATGTAGGGTCAGAACTTTGAATAAATTATTTCAGTAATCAGAGAATCAAACATTTTTAGAGTGACATGGCGTGAAACAGACAGTTTAAGTTTTCATACTTTGAGAAATTTTACTTCTCAATATAATTGTTAGCGCTTCCGTTGAAGTGTCTACAATTGCATAGCAAGGCAATGATGCTCCTCAGACATAATGACCGGGGATATACGTTTGTACGAAGGAAATTAACAGGATCTAAGTTTCACAAGTGAGCTAGGTAAACATTTCATGATGGGATGGCTCAGAAGTCTTATCACTTTAATTGCACTACTTTCATTGTGAGAACTTTGTAAAAACCTTCTGATCCGAATAGCTAAAATATCTCACCCTGCAAGAAGTCGTTCGGACCAAATGGTATCTCGGAACGGGAGTGAAAAATCATTGCGCATACTGAAAAATAAGTCTCTCGAGGCTCGTGTGAACGCACCTTTGCAGCCAGAAACGGCATGATTATGAATCCACATTTAAGGACAATGGCGTCGTTACAGCGTTTCCGGGAAAATGCTGCGATGCATGTTGATGCCTTTTAAGTGAAGGTTCCTACTACGTGGCTATGGCAACGAAACGCTCCGCATGCAGAGAAGGTGGAGGAAACTTTGGAATGGAATGGAGCAAATCCTACTTATAATATATTTACGGAATGAAGGGAATCGGTTGCCTACAATTTAATTTCCCTTTGGAGAAAGGCTTTTTTTGAATATTTTGAGGGCACAAGGAACATATCACATTAAATATGGGACGTTTTATTTTATTCTAGCTCAAATGTTTAAGTTGATATTGACGAATGATTGCATTTAGTCCTTTGTTTTAAACTTTTATTTAAAAACAAAAAAGTACCTTAGTAAGTAGAAGTAATAGTAATATATTGTATCTATATACTTATAACCCCCACTATTTCACTTCCACGTTAAATAATAGAAGAGGATCGTACTTTTCCACAGAATATTTATTGCGTACATTACGAAGCCTGACGTTGTGAAGTTTATATCTCTTCCATATATATTGTTGTATAATAATTTTTTTACTGTAATTACAGTAAAAGGTGACCCATAATCAAAAAGTACTTAGTAATATTCTAAGCAAACGCGTTAAACTTAGCTTGGAAAACAATTGGAAATACAAAAAAATGCCCAGATTAAAAATTGCGATCTTTAAGCCCTTCAAATACGAGCGATTCCCCGTTTATTTTCGTTAATGAGAGGAAAATGGCTATATTAATTAAATTATGAGCTTACGTGTATATTTCAGTAAATTTCAATGTTATTATATATTTTTAAATATTTTTATTCAAATATCAGGTCTATAAGTGTGACCAGTCTGCATTAAATTTGTTATTTATTTATTTTTTATTTATTTACTTTCCAATCGCCCACATATAGCACTAACAGGCATATTTAAAATGGATACCATAACAATTTTTCAATAACAATGATGAAAAACACATCCATGCTCTAAGTGAATATAAAAAATCCACCTAGTTGGGATTCGAATACGCAACCTCCGGGTTGAAAGACGAGGACGCTCCCCCGGCAACCAGGTTATTAGTGAATTTCATGAAATTATATCTTTAACCACTCCTTGATTTGCCAATACGTTAATCACCTATCGCATCCATTTCATATTTGCCTTTCTGACGTGGAATTACATTCCTTTCTTTTCTAATTGTCTAGTATCTTATGCAAAAAATAAATCAATCATTATAAAGATAATAAACTATCTTAATTAATCATGATTATCAGAATAGCTCATCTCACTTTACTTGCATCAAATTTAGTTTTAAAAATAGTCTACATTTACCCAAAATACCTTATGATACTCAGCTCTAATTAATCCAACTCTATCATGGTTAAAAATATAAATTAGGCGATGGAAAATTTTCATCCCTTTGGTCTTAATTTTCAGTTTTTTGGAAGGTATTGGTTTGAATTTTGCCCTCATTTACACCGCCTACTTATTAAAGCATTTCATTCCAGAATTAATAAGAATTTCAATGTGAATAATGGCATTTTCATGTAGCTAATTGCCACAAAATAATTAAAATATTTTTGTAGGTCATCAGACCAAAGAACAGAAAAAAATATACATTAAGTTTTTGGTGAGAGACGCGCTTCTCAAAATTAGAATTACAAAGCATCAGAACAAAAAATCTTATTAATTATGGTTTAAACCATTTTATATTCCAATCAAATGTATAAGAGCAACGGATTCTCGTTATAAAATTGCTAATTATGGTAATTAGAAGGACATTTATGAGCAATGTACAATGCTCATACAAAACACGATTTTATTTTAATTCCGTCCTTGAAAAACCCCGATTCATCTCATTCATGCAGCACACAAATGCATTCGATTCGGAAGCAGAGATAGACTTCATATACCTAGATGCAAGAAATGTTTTTAACTCATCTATATTTAACCTCAAAGAAAAATGCATCAGTATTATGGCTGTGCACAGTTAGGCACTATATAAACAGCTTTTATTTTGTAATACCAGGATAAATTATGTGCTTCTATGAAAACAGATGTGTCCTCGCTCACATTCCGCCAACACCTATGAAATACCCTGAAAACTACCTCTATGCCATGCCACAGGGAGTGAAACCACACCAAATATACATTATGTTTATTTGGAAACAAAACAATGTAAACAGAGGCAATATTCTTCATATTGTATTAGACAAAGTGTGATTGGAGTAATGGTGATTGGGGTGGGGAGTTCCCTCTTCTCTTAACTTCAAACGAGAAACTTTATGAAGACCCTTCTCAGACTCGATGACCTTATCAGAAGCCCATCTCAATATAAGTATGTCTGCTCTATAGAAATTTAAAGTCTAATGATCAACATTTAAACAGCTGGAGTAGTTAAAAATAACTTCTAAAGAATTTTAAAGTGATTATAAAAGTTAATAATAGGTCCCTTTAAAGATTACCAATCTCATCTCTTTTTCAAAAAACGTCTAATTTTTTATTCAAGAATCTGCAAAAGTGAAGTAAGATTAATTTACAAAAATATGTTTTACATATGTTTTATATATGTTCATCTTCAAGTGTGGAAGTTTGATGCTTAAGGTGAAAATTGTTCATCAAGCTGTAAGAATACTAGACATCTTTTAATATTCTTCCTTGGCTGACATTTATCCTTTCCCGTCATCACTTGTTTCATAATTACCGACGATTTTCTTGCCACTCAAAAACTTCAATGGGTGCAAATTTGTCTCCCTTCATATTCGATGTGTAGAAGAGAAACGAAACAAAAGGAAGGCGGTTACTGCAAAGAAAAACAAGACTGATTCAACCTTTGATGCAATAACCAGAACGAAAGGAGAATGCGGCTTTTTCTATTTTATTTCTCCAAATTCAGTGCGACGATAGTGTTCTGTAAAATATGATAAATAAATATGAAGAACACCTGCTGCTTTTACCAGCATTGTAGCATCTGGTTAATTTCTCCACTACCGCTAAAGCCTTGTTTTTCCTTGAACTTGATACACTCCGAGGTGTATTGAGGGAGTTCTCACTGAGCCAGAAACATATCAAGGTCTCGAGGATCGCGGTATCAATTCACCTCATCATCATCATCAGTACTTCAATCCGAAGATTGGTTGACTGCAGACCAATGCAGGGCTACATCTTCTAGGGAAATATTTAATGTGGTAGTTTCCCTTCGCCTTCCACATCGCAGTTCTGCTGCCGATTCCGTGACCTTCACTCTCTCCCGCAGCTAGGGCCGATCCTCTTGATCTGCCCTAGCTGCGGATCTGCCATCAGTGCCTACTTGTGAAACTGTTGCCTTTCACCAGAAGTTGCGTGTATTGAAGTTGTAGGTGCCTGGCAATTTTGAAATTTGCAAATTTGGTGCAATTTCGAGACGAGAAAATTTTCGATGCTCGAACCGGCGACACTCCGGAACCTCCAGTTCAGTAGTCCAGCAAACTACCATTAGGCTACCTCCGCCCCCCATCAATTCACCTGTCTCGGATAAAAAGCTGCGAAGAGATTTCCGCTCACTTTAACGGTGAAAGCGTGGAAATCGGAATAAAATTATCATCACTTTAGGCCTTAAATCTTTCAAAATTAGGAAATAGTTTCCGGCGTGACTTCGTGGAACTGCTTCATGATTAAATGAGACACAACTTTGAAATTCCACATAA
>WURS02003784.1:0-12697 GCA_011762765.2 Rhinocypha anisoptera
CGGGAGGAATCAACTCCAAGGATAAATGTTGCAATATCACATGCAACTACTCCAAAACAGGAAGGGACTCTGGGGCAATTGATTTATTATTATTAATTATCCGCATTCCAGTATTGGCCACCGCCCAACCGAGAGTAAAAACTCCCAGGTTGTCTAACGTGATATCACGCGTGCACGTATTTCAAGGATTGCAGCCGAGAACCGGTTGTAGGATGAATGGCGAGTAAGTAAAGATAATACATTACTCTTTTTTATTTTATTAATGAATCTAATAATATTCTTAGGTGTGATGAATGTTATCTCTATTCCGGACCCACACAATGCAATTGTGAGAAGTATGTCATCAAGGCCTTTGGAAAAATTATGTTTGCAAATAAGGAAAAGTCGTTCGCTTCTTCTCGACCCACCTCGAGCGGTTGCTAGAAGGGGGCTGAGAGAAATTTCTTACCTGTAGGGGCTTTGGAATTATAGTGACCTAGTTAAACGTATTCAGTCACACCCGCAATCCCACCCAACCCTTTCCATAACAAATTGATTTACGAGCTCTCCCCGCCATCACCGCAACTATAAAATTAAAGTTTATTACAAAAATCAGTGCAACGTGTAATGCACGTGATATAAAAAGGACTGCTGATTGATTTATTCCCTAATGCTAAATGTGTATATAAGAGGTTTGGAGCAGCGAGGGTTAAGTTGAAACGGAACACATTGGAGTGCCAATATGTCTCCAATAGTCTCAGTGGGGAGAAGCAGCTTGCAGTTAATAAGCTGAACGATCGTGTGAACAACGTGTACGAGGTACTCCTCCCCTTGTCACTGCTCGGGGACAACGACAAGAAAGATTTAATCTTGCAGCTAAATTTCGACGAGATACATCGTCGAGGTGAAACGTATGGATATAAAAATCATCCTAATGGGGAAGACTTTTAAACTTTCTGGCTTGCAAAATCAGAAGAATAGAGCGATTTAACGTGTCCACTGTTAAGCAATTGAAATTGGAGGGCGGGAATCTGGAAAAAGCCGGGAGACAAGATGGATCCCTGACATTCAACGTCTACAAAATTTTTCGCTTCGCAAGGAACTCTCCCACGTGTAGGTGTATTAACTCTGGGGGTTGCAGTTTCCTAGGAAAATACTTTAGAACATCCTGTGATGGTGATGACGTAACAGATTGTGAATTCTTAGCTAAACTTGAAACTGATTTTCGCGACGTACCAGATTCTGGAACCCCGGTGATATTTACTACTGGGCTGAACTCTAGAATCGATTATAACTATGTAAATGAGGAGATATTGTTCAATTATATATTTTTATTATCAAAGTATTAACATCTGAAATTACTTTGTTCTGAATAAAAATTTTTTAATAAGAAGTATATTTTTCATTTTTATATTTCTAAAGGAGAAGTTTTTTTTATAAAAAACGCAATAAGATGTAGATTAACAAATTTATTTAAAATAACATTGTACAAAATACGAGTGTTAACAGGGTTAGTTAAAAAAGAATTTAAATAATAATGAACAATTTTCTCATATTCAATATAATTTAAGCAATAATTAACAAATCATATTATACAAGGTTTAACAAATATTTTTTTCACACCAATCAGCCAGCTTGCGAGCATTTTTCCTCGCACATTGACAATTTCCAGTAATTTCCAGTGTGCCTCGATTAAACAGCTCCCATTGTTGACAAGTTTCTTTAGCCATGGGGCAACTGTACATTTCCAGATTAACTACGCAAATGTTTTTTGGTAATAAGGTGCTCAAAAAGGAGGCCTTTTCACTCCCCACGGTGAAGATGGTATGAAACGCGTTCGTGTATCGTTGCATTAGGTTCTCCAATTCTGAATATTCGACATCTCTAGAAAATTAACATATTCCGTGATAATTATTTTTCAACCACCAAGCCTCTCTCGTGCGCAGTAATTCAGTAGGTGATTTAAAAAGCCACGTATTACAACAGCCATTATTAATATTTATTATGGCCAATTCTTTTACGATAAACCCACCTCCATTCGCAATGAAGGCTTGAAATTCCACGATGCCGCTCATTTTGATGACTTCTCAAATTACGGAGCAATTAAGCCGCGCCAGGAGATTTGAGAGATCATCTAAGAACCGCTAACTTGCGAAAAATTAATCCTTGCCAGAGGTTAGATATCCTTGATGCACACAACCACACACATGCATTTAATGAGCGACATTTCCATCTGCAATCTGTCATAATTCAAATTGCTATTGCACGGTTTGATGACTGTACCCGACTCGGCTAGCGTACGAAGAAAATGCTTCACCTTATCATATTCTTGTAAAAGATTCCTGGAAAATTAGGTTAATCAATTTGGAAATCTTAATGAGACGATTCCACTCGTCCACATTCAAGTTAATTGAGAACTCTCCAGAAATACTTTCAGAGACACGTGTCGCTTACCAAAGAAATTTGCATAGGCCACCGAACGTAGAAAGAGGGGAGTTACCCGAGGAGATACCCGTGGAAAAATACTCGTTAACTAAATTTTATCTAACTAAATGTAATATTACCCCATTTTAAATTGATACATTTTTAATTCACTTGAGTTAATAATACTAGAGGTTCAAATGTTTTGGAAACATCAAACGCATATGCTTTTTGAATTCGTACTATTTAGGTAGTAGACGGTCTGAAGAAGAAGATTGGTTGAGGAGGTGGGCAAAAGCTGTTTTGTTGGTAGACTGTCAGACCTCTTTCTCATATCAGGACGAGACTTTAGTGGCTGCACCGGTGAAGACAGCATGATGACTGACATCTGACGAATGAGGGATGGGTCTTTAAGAGGACGTAGATGGAGGTGGTAAGGAGGAGGGGGTGAGCATTCGTGAGAAGCACAAGGATCAACTTCGGATTTTAGACCATAATACAGAAACCACTGCCCCAGTGCTTGAGCGTTTCTTAGAGAGCAAACGCTACTGCGTAATTTATGACACGGATTGAGATAGGAGAAGGGAAATGAACATTTTATCAGGCGCTGGACAGTGCAATTCTTTTTCTAAGTATATTAAAGTGCGACCTGTAAGATCAGAAAGGAATTCACACTGGGCTTCAACAAATGCATAGAGAACTGTCGCTCCCTATATAATAGCTTCCAAGGCCAGCAGCAGCTCATAATAGGAGATGAATCCGGCGTTTAAAGAAGGGAGAGTCCTCGCAGTGGAGTGGGTCGTCCAATCGAAGTTTCTTTCCAACGCCAATTAACTTCCCGTGACGTCGAAAACTACCCCAAAAATGACGGTCGGAATCCACGTCGACGGCTGCAAGCTCAACACCCCCTCCCTTGGAAAAGCACACGTCCACAACAATTTTCATCTCGTTGTCTCTACTTCACGAATGAAGACTTCTCCTAGGGTATTCGCTATTTATTCTGGAACAACAATGTTGTGCGTTTGGGTTGCATCTCCTTCCACGTCTCACCCCTTCCTGTGGGAAGTTGAAATGAAACAGCTCCATAGCCAGGCACCCGTTGAAATGAGGTCAGGTGTGATGAAATTGTGTGAGGAATTTGTGTAGGGTGTGTCCTAATGAGTTACTCATTGCATAAAAACAGCAATATTCACCGCAAATGTCCGAATGAAAACTGTATTTGAATGCGACTGCGAGTGACGTTAAAAGGCTTCAAAAATTCTAATATTTCTAATACGAAAGGATCGTAACCGTAGGAGTCAAAATATTCTGCAAAGCTATTACACAGGTATATTGCTACCCAGTGAGAACATGGTTCGTTGGAAGGATCAAAATTAACCATATATAAACCATTCACAAGATTGCGAGGTAATTTATCGTAGGGGTAAACTCCTCGAAAATACTCGCGAGTCCCATGATTTCTACGTTATATGATGTCAATCTGTATGCTATCCATCACTCTACTAATAATTTGTAATGACGTTTCTATTTTGATCAATTTCAAACGAAGGATCGTATTCTGCAAAGACCAAGCACGTTACAGTCTATTCTATTTCTTTTTCGAACATAGCTTCTATACGTAATACACCTCTGTCGCCGAGGCTTACGTAATCCATATTCCCCGAATCGTCCGGGGTGAGATCCAATACTAACATGAAGTAACCATGCCCGAACATGTCGTATGTGATTTGATTTCTTCTATAATGATGTTTTATCCCACTACCGGAGAATATGGTGTCGTAAGCCCGCGCCCAGTACATCTTACTGTAAAAATTAGAATCCAAATCCTCGGCGGGTATTTGAACCCCGTTCACGAAGAGCGAGAAATTCTTCAGCGAATAATTAAAGTGAGCAAAAGGTTTTTTCGTCAGACTACCTGTATGCGATTCATTATCGACCATAGCGAATATTATAGTATTCGGTATTCGACCGGTGATGGCATTATCAAAGTTCAACGTTTGTCCACTGGAGGATATGGTGAATGTTTTCATTTCGGTTAGCGTGTAATGATATTTAGCGTTGTCCCTTTCAAACATTTTATTGTGTGTTACCAATATTGAGAGGTTTATATCGTAATGTCGCACGTACAAGGTCACGTCTAGTATTTTCGTTATTCCCTCCGACGCACCCATGAGATAAAATGCAGGATTGGCTAACATTAACCGAATACCGATATCCACAAGATCCATCATTATCTGTTCCAAATTATATTAGTCAACGCGTAATTTATCAAATAGCTCCACTTCAGTAATGTCTTTAAACCACGATTTTCATTCCACGAAATCGGAATTATTTGAGTCGGTTTTATTTATATCGACGCCCGTATGCAGTAACCAACCGACATTACATATATGTGTCCTACTAGCATCCATTTCATAATTTAACGCGTTTTCAAGATAACTCCTATAGTGATAATTATCTTCCGAGGGTGTGACTAACGTTCCATTGAAATAGATGTTACATTGCTCGAATAAAGAGTGTAGAATATTGTTTACAACACCAGGCTGACCATCGTCACTGCTGGTATTAGCAGTCAGATCTTTCTTGCAAAGCTTTACTTTGAGTCGCAAATAAATACTATTCACGTCTCTGTACGCATCTCCAGAATCCTTTATCAAAAATTCAATCACCGACCTATTGCCCATCGACGAGATGGGTTTGTAAGAAACTAATCTCTTTGCTTAAATATTCGTTTGTATAGGCGGGTCCGGTTGGAATATATCCAACGACGTAAGCATGAGCTCACTTATTTTTCACTTTGAAAAAATATCTCTCGCGATGTGACCTCTGCTCTTCCTCCTCTTCGAATGTTTTTTATCTTCTTACTACCAGTTTTTATGTTTTTTAACATAGCGCGTTTATCTATTCTTAGTCCCTGACCCTTCATGCTCTGCAACGTCTCTTCAGCCTTTCTCTTCAAATTCTGACCCGCCTCGCTCTATCTCGTCCGTAAAATTTCCTTCGTCGGTTTCGTACCTAAATCAGACAGAATTCCCACGCCTGCGTTCGTCGCCTCTTGACCAACCGTTTTCATCCCGCTCAAAAATAATGGTTTTGCAAACCGCCATAGGTCGGCTAGAAAACTTCCGTTTCCGCGCTCCCTGTGAACTATAGGAATCCCTATATATAGGACCTATCTCTCCACCTCTCTGCCCTACGTAGTATGCATAATATCGATCCGCCACCGGCGCCATCTCGATGCTTATTGAGAGACAAATTATTACGATTTCCTTGTTATAAAATGTAATACGACGATGGAAGACTGTCCGCCACCGTGGAAAGAAATTTTTTCTCCTAATTTATTAGACATCAATATTTCAACTCTCTCAATGTTATTTTTTTCGACGGGGAAATATTAAATCTGATTAAATGTCTGACGCTGTTCACCAGTCATGTGAATTATGCGCAGACATCTGTTTAAGGAATCGCCCACAAGCTGAGGTCCAATTATATCCGTATATACGTTTATGTTCGCTGGGGTACCTGTAACACTCCTCTTCCCTACACCACTTTTATTTATTTTATGCCCCTCCCTGGCATAATCAATAATACTAGAAAAACCACCCGAGGAATTTACTAGAGTTTGATTTTCATTGTAGGTAAAAGCTAAAAACCATGCCACCCCCAATATATATTGTTTAATATGACATTGACTTTTTTATTGAAAGGTAATATTGCCTCTAAAAATAATTGCCGAAAAATATCGTAAAAACCCGGAACTAAAGTGTACTTGATATCATTCCCAATAATCCTCACGCCACTAGGTAAGGTGCGCTCATACAGTCCGTCGACATTTCCGCTCATATTAATATTACTACTGGAATGTGATATTTCAAGCCTGACGTCCAAATGCCATACCAAGAAATTCATACGCACCCGGCGGAATTATGAAAATTGACCCAACCTCTAATTTTACTATGACCTCATTTTTCACATCCTGGGGTCCCCGCTCCTCTCCTCGAACCACATCTTCATCGTTTCGGTTTTCTGTTGTCTTTTTCAATGACATGCTCACTCTCCTCCTCATCTCTGATATGACGAGAAAGACTAGTTTCTTGACTTATCGGGGGTGTTGATATCTCAGCCAATTCCACGTTCCACTCTTCGTTTTCCAAACCATACGATGGGATAATTTAGTGCGAAAATGAGATATCATGTTTAGAGGAAAGAATTCGAGAGCTGTCACTTGGAGGAACGACTTAAAGCTCGTCCATATGTTCGTACTGAAGAAGCAGGTATCCAGGAATTAAAGGAAGTCGGGTACCCCTCCCACTTGATAAGGTACTCTAAATTACGACCGCGTTCTCATCGTCTCAAAATTTTATGAATTTTAAACTCTGTCTCACGCGATAGCGAAGTTTTAACTAACTCCTCACCATAGAAACTACCTTTTATATCTTCGCCGTTTAAATCACGCAGCTTGAAAGTGGGTGTTTCTCTACTATAATCTACACCCACGACTTGAAATATTACGTTGAAATAATTAGGAGTGTAGCCTTTATCAAAAGGTAAACGTTCTTTACTAATTCTTACGTAATCAGCAATTTTAAATTTTACTTTATTTTTTATTTTTCTCTTACGACTAGTGATAACGAATGCATTTTTTCCACTCTCCTCTGATGGTTTAACACCTAGGGTTGAGTAAACGCTATTATTATACGCATGGTCTAGTTTTGGAAACACGTCCACGTAATTATATGTTGAAAACTTAGTAAAGTTCCTGTTCATTTTCACCTTGAGCGTGCAATTGAAGCGTTCCACAACGGTCCCATTTATATCCGGATTATTTGTGGTATAAAATTTAATTCCTCGGCTTGAGAGAAATTTTTTTTAACGTTTAAAAATTCGCTTCCCTTATCACTCTGGAGTTTTATCGGTCGTCTCTTTAATAAAATGCTCTCGAATGCACTCAAAATATCATCTGCTCTTTTACTCTTTAAAGCCCTCGCCCATGCATATTTCGAAAAAATATCTATCACAGTTAAAGTCTACGTGAAGCCGCGGTTAAAGTTTTTCAAACTCTGCATCTCATTCAAGTCACATTTCCAACATTCGTAATATAAGAAACAGTGTAGCGATTTCTGGGAAATTTCGTTATCGCAGGTTTGTGTCTGGTATATGCCTCCTGACAATTCAAATACTGTCGTATGACATCTTTCGGATTATTAGTAACGTTGTATAATTTATCTGTTGTAGAAAATCCTGCAGGATGACTGGGATCAGTGTATATTTTTTATCACATCGTATGCCACTCCGCTTCAAATGTTTTAGGCTTTCGATGTATCTTGCTTCGTCTTGGTAAAGCCCGGTTTCCGTTCTGCTTTACTTTTGATTTTATCTTTTTTCATCACTGGTTTTTCGTGCACCACGTCTCGAGAAAGGTTTTCCACCGGCCCTATTTTTGTGAGTACTCGTTTCCATGTCTTATCTAAATAGGAGTTTTTACGTTTTAATTTACTCAAATAATTTGTATTCTCCCTTTTCCTCTTCTCGGAACAGCTGCTTTTCCGAGTATAACTGGTGTGTAATGGTGTCTCGATTGGAGGCGATCGGATCTTATCCAATGGCCTTTCACAGACAATCGGCATGCGAATGGTTTCGCGTGACTCGTTTCTTGTGTCATAGTTTAAGATATCTATCTAACAAGCGTTTGTATAAGTTCCATTTATCTATATCATAGATCCACGCTTGTTCAAGACAGCCTCCATTTCAGCAACCATGGAATTTAATCTATCTTTTACTTGACCCCGTTCGAATACTTCAGAATTGAGAAGCATTTTTATAAACTCATCTTCCAATCAAACTATCGATTACACCACTTAGAACCTAGCACCATTGGGAGAAATCCTCCTTTTTGGGTCAGGGGGGCGCGTTTCCTCATCAAACTAGTTCTACGCGAAGCCAACTTTCTCAGCCTGTCTTGATCCTTCTTTAATTTTCTCTTTAATTTATTATCAGTCTTTTGATTCCCGTTAATCGTATCAGACAGCAATCGCACCCAGCTTTAATTAAATCTTGATCCGAACTCTTAACTATGGCAGTACGTAACTTTGGTTCAGCCGTTTTTAAAACGTGAAGTAAATATCTATTATTTTTCAATCTTTACATCGCTTACGGGCATGTATATTATAATGATTTCATGGGGGAAAATTTTGGAACGAAAACGGAATCGTTCGTCGGGTTCCTGCCCGAGGTCTAGAACCAAATAACCAAATGGTTCAATTGTCGAGTCCTTATATACTCTCTCAAGCTCTTGCGAATTTTCAGGATATACCTGTCTAGCTAAGTGACCAATCTGTAGACGATCGCTGGGATTTTTAAACGCGACGATGTATTTCGCACTAAGATAGATATTTCTCGACTGTGCGGATTTATAGAAGATATTCTGCGTGATTAAAAACACGGAAATATTGAAATGATTACTCCCTCTGGTGAATAATTTGCATACGTCCTTATTATAACTACCCTCCGACATTAAATTGATGATTATATATAGCGTTGGAGTACCATTGGAATCCTCAAAAGAAGGTATTTCGTAACGAATTCGTATTAAGGGAGTTTCGGTTCACTTCCGAGGGCACAACACTACACGACCTCTTTTATGACGAGATCTACAATATGGGGTAGATATTCGATAAATTTAGTGACGAATGTAGTCTTACTGCACCCCGACGGTCTAGCACATATACACGTGAATGGATGTTTCCACGTTGATGAGATGATTAACACTAATTGTCAGTTGTGTTATGAGAGAGAATTTATTGATTCGGAATAGGAGAAAGAAAAAAAATATTCTTTAGCACCATGACTGAATGCAATCACTGATAAAAAATCAAATTCTTATCTCGAATTCATTTCTCATAAGGTAATTTTTCCAGACCAATTTCATTATAGAGGCTGGAAGTGTCAATTCCAGATCAGATAATGTCTCAAGTCTTGGATTCGTCGTCTAAAAATGGCTCTTCGTGCGTCCTTTTCGGCGGTATTCGGTAATGCCCCCATACCAGTGTGCTAATTCCATCTTCAGATATATATCTTTTGTCATCGAAAGCATTTAACGTCGCTTAATTCATTTGCATGGCATATAACTGAGGCTTCTGGCTTCAAATAACATTCATTTTACGAAATTAATTAGAATTTTTGAGTAGGCAGCATACATAGTCGCCAAATTTAAGTTCTTACTCTCTGACAGGTCTCGTTACACCATTGGCCTTCTTTTTCTCATTAATTCCTTGCAATTTAAAGGCATATAGTTTACTTCATAGACCAAAGAAATGAGTCATTATTTTCCCATCTCATTCATCCATGAATTTATCTATAAATTTCCTATTTTTTTTAATAACATGGATGATTATGTGGGTAATAGGAGATGTCAAAGTTATCAAAATTATCGTGCATGTCCTTTGAGATATCATAGGTTTTTATTTCATAAATGAGTGAATCAGTATCCGTGTACTCCAGTGTCAGCATACTTCCCCCATATTTTAATAGCATTTTTTCATAGTGAAAAGCATACAGTAATGTCTTGCTCAAATCTAAAACGGAAAATCTTATATATATATCGGCTTGTACATTTTAATTACATTTTTCTTAGGCGAATGGCTATCAGTGTATCATTATATATCGTTCTATCCAGGAATGTTGATTTATTAATTTATTTCTGCACCGATTTCTCGTTTGAAACCAACTTAAAATTGATTCTTTTGCGGACATTCTCCAATGTTTTTATAAAAACTTCGTTGTTCATAAGTTTGTAAGTCTTTCTCGAAATCTGTTTTTGATAATCTTCTTCTCTCCGTGTTCAAATCAATGTAGCACATTAACCAAGGAGATTGGATAAATTCTATGACTATGAATTTTTTTAGTTGAACCCCCATTTTAATGGTCTGTTTCAGGTTTTCGTAATGGATGATATATTTTCTTTTGTTTTCTAAAGTGGTTAACAGCTTCTTATGCTTACCTCCTGGAGGAATTTTATTTTCAGGACACAGAGGTAAATCGGAATGCATATCATGTAACATTTGCGGACACTCGAGGCCTACTTCTAAAATATACCCCTTTTCGTTTTCATTGCAAATAGCGGTAACATTCAGATTAGAAATTTTTTCAGCGTCGAACCATCAAAAATTTGAGTGAGGAAGAGGCTGAGATAGAGCCCAGCCATATAAGTTATTTGCATCTGAATACACTATGTAGTTAGTTTCAGAACTGGGGTTATAATTATCAACGTACTTGTTATTGGCCTGACAAAATCGCTTACTAAATTGCGATATTCCACCCCTGATCCGCTGTTCAATCATCAGTAATTTGTTGTAATATGTGAGAATTTCTAATTCGATTTTTTGTATGTTTCAAAATGACTTCAAATGTTAGCCCAGGGGCCGTATATAACCATGCGGCGTCTAATTTGTAGGCTTTGATGTATACGTCTCGAAAATTCTCAAATACGTCTGCTAAAATGTGACGTCACTTTTAAGGTAGACGTCACTGTATTCACCAAGTGTTTTACATCCGAATGCAGTCCATACTTCCATTGCATGATAAGATACACACAAGATAAGAACATATATAAGCAATTTTGCAAAGACAAAAATCACCAAATTTTATAGCAGGGAATTATACATAACACTATAGTGGTTTATTAATATTGACACCGTAACTTGAGCGAATCCTTGAAAAACCTAATAAACTTGTTTCGGTTGCTGCTACAGAACACTAACATTGGAGATACACTATTAAAATTTAGTTACTATCCGAACAGTAGATTTCACTCCTGGAGTCTAGGGTCTTGCAGCTGCATTGTCAGCAACCAATCTGACTGGCTAACTCTCAACATTAACTTTCTTAGATCTGCCGTCTCTGGTTCCTTGGCTTCTTCCACTGGATTTCGGCAGAGCGCATCCACATACTGGTTCACCAACTCGCACACGGCGTCTTTCCTTTCTTCCGGGAGACCTTTATTTACTTTAATCTCGCTCTTATCTATCAGGAGCTCTTCTCGTACATTCAATACTTTGTATTCTCCTTCCTTTCTCTGAAGTGGTTCTCTCGTGATAGTAGGTTTCCAATTTCCCTTCTCAATCCGAATTCCAGTGTGGTCTAGGGCACTTCGTCCAACGATAATTGCTTCTCCTTGAGCAAAGTTAGGGACAATCAATACTTTTACTTCAATCTGGACTTAATCTATCGTCAAAGTAAGTGGTGCTGACCCGATCACTCTGCAACCTCCACATCCGAATCCAACTAAACTTTTATGGCTTTTCCCGTAGTTTCTCAGCAACATCTTTCCTCAGGGTGACAATATCACTTCCTAGATCTATGACTCCAACTACGCGGTTATTATATATTCCAACCCACTTATGGTATTCGTATTTTATTTCCCCAATAACAGCGGTAATTTGCCTGACGCTCCTATGTTTTGACACGGGCTGCGAACTATCCTGATTTCTCTGCAGGAACTCTTTCAGTATGTGCCCTTCATTCATGCAATGGAAACATACCATGCATCGTTTAGGTTTTAGACAGTCTTGCGCTCGGTGTCCCTCTTCACTGCAATTATAACATCTTGCGACACCATTACTTCCTTCTACTCCTTCTCCCATGTGTCAATGGTAAGGTCCACTTGGTGATACGTGACGCTTTAAAACTCTGGTTTGTCACCCAAAATCGCTCTTTCCGTTATACTTTCGCAACTTTTTATTTTTTATAGCAATCTTTCAACGTCCTCGAATTCAAATAGACATAGCGACCTCACTAGTTCTTCGTTATTAAGGGCATTCAAGATGTACTTGATTACCGACGCATCTTCTATGCTTCCGCTCTTCGCAATGGCCTTCATATGACTCATAAGTTTCCGTGCTCTTTTTCTTTCTTTTCGTGAGACTCATGTGTATATATGCTTGATCTGCGTACGACGGAAAACTGTACAGAAACCTCCTCTTGAAACTTTCCATTAGCACACCTCTTCCCTCCAAACTATTTAGACACATTTCAGCTGATCCTCTCAACTTATTAACTGCGTATGCAAGGATTACGGAGTCGTCCCACCCGTATTCAGACGCAATACCTTCAACCCGCTTCACCCATTGTTCGGCGGTAAACCCTGACGTCATGGACGGTGAATTCTGGCAGCATTCTTTCCACCATATCTCTATGCATGGTTACATTATAGCCTATCACACTGGCCGGCTCAACTGTTAGTAACTCACGCTCCCGACAAAGTAGTCGCCTTTCCCTCTCTAGCAGATCTCTTTCCCGT
>WURS02003795.1:0-12697 GCA_011762765.2 Rhinocypha anisoptera
CCTCCACGCCGCTCTTCCGATCTGGATCCGCCGTATTTTTCAGGGCCCTCCGCGAGGGCCGGGTCGCCCCCCCCCCCCCCCCTCCCCCCCCACCACCTGCAGGGGATTCGCGCCTTCGGAGACACCGGAGGAATCCGGGAGGTCGGAGGGAGTAGAGGTCGACGGAGAGGATTTAATGCGCCGGAGCGTCCCCGGAGGCCAGAACTCCGGGAGACGCTTCCCAAGCCGGGTTCCCTCTTTTATTTTCTTTTCCTATCCCGACCGGGCGGTGTAGCGAGTAACGCATGCATCGCTCTTCCTTCATACACACACACACGGGCGCGTTCTTTTCCCTCGTCTTTCTCAGCCGACGAGGCGAGCGGCGCCGACTTCTCTCAGCTTGCAGCTCGAGACTTGCGGTCTCTCACTCTCCCTCCCTCCCCCCCCCTCTCTCTCTCTATGCTCCACCGTGGAGGAGAACGGCAAAAAGGTGACCTTGCACGAATCTTATCCCTTGAGAGAGAGAGAGATAGAGAGGGGGTGGGTGTATAAATGTGAATGCATGCCGCTGCTTTCATTTTAAACAGCTCGCGAGAGAAGAACATGCATACGAAGTCGTGGCCTCTCGACTTTATTTCCATTTTCCGAGTCCTCAAAACGAAAGGGTGGGGGACCTTAAGCAAATGCCCGGAGGCTTAGGCGGCCCCGAGTACATCTTTTCGGCGAAATTTTCGGAAATGCCTCCTCCTAGTCCTTTGTTCGTTCTATCGCTTTGAATTGTATGCGGGACTTACCTATCCTCCGAGGGACGTGCCCTATGCTCAGTGTGTGGGCTTTTTGGGGGGGATGTAGAAGAAATTTTATCCCTCCAGCCCCCGTCTGTATCCTCGGAAATGTTCAAATATCCAAAAATTACATACGCGCCCTGTGCTCTTCCATTGTTTTTTCCGTAACCTTTTTCTTTTCAGCTTGGAGGAGATTCAGGAGGTACTGCCGATGAGGTCGCTTAGTCCTCTCTCTTATCCGTGGGTGAAATGGAGTTCCACGGGAATTTTGATAGGTTAGTCTCGTGTGCATAGCCTGGCATCTGTATTTTTTTGGAATACCGTACATGCGCAAGGAGAGAGACATTGGTATTGCCAGCAGTAGTGATTCCGTAGCGAGAAAGAAGCTGCCAGTTACGAACCGCTTCCTATAATTCAAACCTTCTGAAACAGCGTCGGGAATTTAATGTATTATGCATACTAGACGACGAAATTTTGAATTTTCACTACACTCCATGCATCTCTTCAGCGTTTCTCATTTCGTTGCCATCTCATAGTGTGTACTTTTCTGAATATATTTAAATCCATATGGCGTAATACTTTTTCAGGTTTGATGGTACAATTTTACCAATAGCATAACGAAATCCCATCTTCTGTCTCCCAAATTCCTCATAAGCTTCGACTTAAGACGATCAGTTATACCCTCCTCATCTGTGTTCTTAGACAAATACCTAAATATGCTATTTAGAGATGATTTCATTAATGATGGCTACTGTAATCAATCTGGACAAAGGTTCTCAGAGTTCTATGACATGCATTAGTAAGTATTATATATAAGGCTATTTGCACCCAGCAATGACGTCAAGATCTACCAAATTAATTTCAAATTTTAGTAGTTTTTCTTTCATTATAGCTATGATCATGATAGGAAGTTCGTTAAGATTCATAAAAAGATCTATGAAACTCCAGTCCAGATTCCATCTTGCTTAATGGTGACTCTAAGCTTCATAAGTATAAATCCTTCTTCCATGCCATAAATGCTGTACTCTTAGCTCTCCTATGTTGGACAAGTCAACTCTATTTCTTTGGACTTCTCCCTAGAAAAGGTATTTTGCTTACCTATAAAACTGTCAAAAGTGTTTAAGGCTGGGAAAATAACTAAAAATATTTACCGTAGTTTGTTTCAAAAAACGATGTTAACTACATAGGTAATGTAAAATATTAACACATTCATGACATTTCCCTACCTATATCTCGAAAGGCTAGGCTGTAATCCTGCTCTCTAGAGAGTGAGAGAATTAGAGAGAGTAATCACGGCTTATCCTTGAAGAAAAATATTCTTTCAATATTTAGGAGTAATAAACAATCATAAACTTTACCGTAACCAAAGTTTTGACGATTGAGTGTTTGAAATGAATCTATATAGTCTCTATTATGTTATAGTCTATTACGCTCTCAGCTACGCCATGCTCATGCATTTCAGTTTTAATTTAGTTCATTTATTTCAAAGTATAGAGAAGACATATCAGACAGGTCGACATTTCAGCAACCCTAGAAATAAAACAAGAATTAAAATACTCAGGATAAATAATTTTACAGACATTTTTTAAATTTTTTCTAAAAACCTAAGTCCTACCTATACCGGCTATTGAAATGAGGTATCTGATCAGATTTTGTCAAAACTTAGTTTTACTCAGGCAAGGTTTGAAAATAGTTTTACATGTAGAAATAGACAATTAAAATGTACCTTTATCGTATAGATTTTTCCATTGTCTTAGTCTTCAATTTTACTAGTGTAAGAGCTTTTTGTGATGACTCCTCAATTATCGTCTACGACAACTTTTAAGAGCCTTCAACGCCCATCAACGTCATCCTTATATTTGTTTTATATCAAGAAAACCACCGAGCAACGGTGTTTAGCAGTTGGAGTGTAACGCAACTAAAGATAAAAATTGAGCGTAGAAAGGAAATAAAACTTATGAAGTGATATATTTCTTTCTCTCGTTTATTCATTGCGAAATTTTAATAATCATTAAGGAAAAGGGCTACCGCTAAATACTAAGGCATGACATTTAAATTTCATTCCTTAGTATTTAGCGGTAAATATTCATTGTGGGAAATAAGTACATGTCTATACAAAAAATCATCTCTTAATAACTGGAGTTCGAGAGAGAGAGAGTCCGATAAATATATTTGTTTTTCCGTGGAAACGGAATTTTTATTACTTATCATTCGTTACTAAAAACGAACATTTTTATATTTCAATTTAATAGCACATATTTCTTGTGAAGAGATCTCCTAGTAAAAGATCATTTGCAATTTCTGATAGCATTCATAATCACAATCACAACACAATATCATATCACAATCACAATTTTATCACACTCACAAGGAATAGCGGGGGATTACCAGTCGCAATTGGTCTTTTGTCCATGAATCAGATATGATCCCTGTCAAATTGACGGCCCATACGATGGATGACATTTTTGGAACTTATTGTATTGTAACTTTAACAAATTTAGTAATGGTTATATTTATAGGAAGCTTCGCCAGCTATGCTCATTTAGCACCTCACACTCTACTGAAAACCCCATTTTGGACTAACACAACACCTCGGTGGGACTCAAACCTGCGACCTTTGGGTTAGCCGGCGAACTATGTAATTCAGGGTAGCCCGGGCGGCTCAAATTTAGTCAGTGTGGTCAGATTCCATCCGAAGTGCAATGTTCCAACATCATATATCATCTTATAAACCACAGTGATCAACCGGAAGGTTGGTATGTTAAGTGATGGTAGAGCTCACATAGTACTAAGCCCACGGCGTGTGGAAATTCACACATCAGGGTAGAAGTGCCATTTCATTTCCCTGTACCGCCTGTGATTTTCCCACGAAGATGTGGTACCCGAAAAATCACTCAGCTTGGGTTTAGCTGGAGGTGTCCGGAGGGTTGTCACCCGGTCTCAAACCCGGGTCCCCCCGGTCAGTAGTCAAGAACTCTACCCACTGGGCTACCACGACCTCATGGACATAATGATATGGGGTAGGAAATACGAAGATTTGAAGAGGGATTATAGTTAGATGTTATGCGGCCAACCTAAGCTCTAACTCATCAAAAACTTACCTTAACTGGTAGATTACCCTTCGTCATCAATTCATATGTACACTCTGTGGGATAGAAAAATATCCCAATAGAGTGAGGGATATCATGTCCGTGTCGGCAGGAAAAGATAACGTTTTTTCTGTTTCTATATGATTCTCTGGTGAAGACTGTGAAAATGGATATTTGAATAGGAAGGCAGAGGATTCATTGGTCAAGCCTGTGTGTGAGAACTCTTTACCCTGTGACTGCTCTTTGCCTGGGTAAAAAACGAATCTCACACCCTACATTTCACTAATGAATATTTGATCCTTGTTCCAGAAGAGAAAAACCGTGGTGGTGATCAACGTGCATCCTTCTTAAAAGGTCCTGCTTCCAAATATCACACTAGGCCAAACATTCTGTGATAAAAAACATTGAGTGTATACATGGTTCTCTCCTGATGAAAAATTATGAGAGTACATGCAAATTGAAAATCCAATACCCATATAATTGGTATCGTATCCACAGGATTAGTAGAGCTGTAATATTTATTGTTGTGGGTGAAATTTACATCACTAGGATTGTATCATTTAGGTAAAGATAAAGGAAATTAGATTCTGTGATGGCTAAGCAAAGATAAGGGAATAATGTCATAAATTCCAAACGCTTCCCTTAGTTGGATGCAAACTGTGGCCACAATTTAGTGTTAAAGAAGTGTTATTGAAAATTAAGCAAGATGAAAAAGAGATAAAGGATTACAAAAATGGAACATACATGCATTGACTGTAGAAAAGAGAAATTAATATTAAGCAGTAGGATTCCAAATGCATGTACAAATGGAGACAATAGAGGAAAGTTAATATGGTCTACTTTTGAATATTACCAAATAGTGCAACACTAAATAAAAGTATTAAAAAGACATTCTAGCAATGATGAATTGTAATTGACCACCAGTAAAAAAAAACTCCATTAGTGTTCAGTGCAAATATCTCACGTCACAAATCTGTACACTTGCTATAACGACACTACACTTTATGGCATAAGTGACTAAAATAAATCTTATATTACTTTTTCTCAAGTGATAGAACATAATATTATGCTCCTTAGTAATAAGAAAATATCCAGAAGTGGCAAAAGGTGAAAGATTTACTACCACGATATTTTAAGATTTCATTCATTGAATAACTTGTGACAAACACCAGAACACTACTAACAAGTAATTTACTAGAATAGGAAGCCTATCCAGCCTCAATCACAGAACTTTCCATGAAAACCTACTTACAATTTTCGGACAAGATCTTGGACTTCTCTGTCTTTGCTGATAATGTCAGCTATGATGTGTTTCAGGCCTGTAGCAACTTCGTCAGCATTTGCCAGACCTTTAGTTTTTTCACGGCATATAAATTGCTCCAGGCATATGGGATCCATTGAATTCCCGCAGAGAAGAGTCACAGCAGGAGTCTCCAAACCCAATTTCCTCGCTCTGTCTGCAAGAGTACCTTTTGCTGCAGTCTTAAAGGAGGCTTTCTGAAAAAAAAAACAACAGGTTTTGAATTGGAACTAGGCTAGGCTGGAGAAGAGAATAACAGGGACATTATCAGTCAAAGCAATAATGGTAAATCTAAAAAATAACTCGGAAAACAAGATAATGACACATACAAATAAAGAGTTTAACTAACTAAATCCACATTTCCTGAAACATGAGGATTAATAATAATATTTTTATTCATCTGTTGCACATGAAAAGTGTGATAGATGTCGTCAAGGTCAAAATACATAGAATATACAGAGTACAATACACATAGATATAAGACAATTGGCTTAAACTTAGAAATTAATGGTGGAAAGATCAAGTTCAAAGTATTCCTCCATTGAGTTCAAAGGTGTAGATATAAGCCATTTTCCTAAGGCCCTGCGGAATACCCTGATACCCACCATGTTGGCTGAATTAGACAACATATTATACAGCTAGATTGCCATGATTTCATATTTGGAAGATTTAGCTAATCTAAATTGGGGCACATTTAGTTTATGGTTGCCTCGTGTGGTCATGTATATCAGCTCTGGTTGAAAACAATGGCAAGCTTTCTTTAATGTGAATGAGGAAGTAAAATGTGAAAGGTTGTAAACAGTCATATGTTCAGTGTAAAAAATAGTGGTTTACAGTGCTCATGGAAACCCAAGCTAGTAATAACTCCGACCACTCTTTTTTGAAGTATAAATACTAGTTTTATGTTTAATTCATGCCCCCAGAGTCTGATACCATAGGAATTATATATATGCAGTGTGGTAAAAAAATTTACAAAAGAAAAATCAGAGAAGTTATGTCTCACAAAAGTATCACTCATCAAAAAAAACATCTACGCTATCTGCTAGGAGATTAAAAAAAAGAGATTTTTAGAAAATCTAGGAGATATATTCAGTGAACTGTGATGAAGGAATTATTCAGATTGATGACAATTTATTTTAAAAGCTAAGTGAAATTCCCTGAACTTTCCAGAAGTTTTCACATTAGTATATATACACCTTTACCTAAAAAATTTCTCATAAAAATTTAGATCTCCTACTTTTTCATACAGTACCTCATGAGCACAAAAATCCCCATTGCCAAATTTAGTTTCTTTGTGGCAAAAATAAATCAAGTAATTACTTGAATCAATAATAATAATATTTATTAAAAGTTTTCCAATTCATGAGAGTAAATTAATTGACAATAATATTTTAATGCAATTGTGGGCTTCACACAGAAAAAAAACAACCTAAGAAAATTCACTTCTATGCATCAACTTGTATTGAAATGAAACCAGGGTGAATGAAAAAAAAAGCAAACTCACAATGTGTTCCAATTCACTCATGCACCTTGCCGATAGAATTTCATTCTCCAGCATAGGAGTTAAGTTGCCCATTTTCTGAACAGTGTTCACAAGGGTTGCTGCTTTTGTCTTGACAAGTCTGAAAAAAGAAAATTACATATTTAAATCTTAACTAATGTGAACATGATTTCATCAAACCACCCCTGTCTATCTTTCGATTTTTTATTATTTAATAATAATAGTAATCTTTATTCTACGGGTTATAGCCCTGTTTCAAGAAAAAGTACAAAGTTTAAACAAAGTAAATAAATAAAGAAAAATATAAGGACAATAATCAATTCAATTAAAACACTAAAATAATACCATTTGTGTATGATTTAAAATTACATATAAAAAATATAGTATTTTTGAGGCCCATATAGTTATATTGTTTAAAACAAACTTCTTAAATGTAGATAATGATGAGTTAAAAAGATGAAATTATTACAATACTCATGACAATCCAAAGTTGCCCGATAAATAAGCAAGTTTCTCACATAGTTGGATGCATGGTAAGGAACATTAACCCAGACAGCAAATAGATATGTCATTATCCAAAAAACAGTATATCCAACAGATACTTACCAATAGATATCTATTAAATATCTAAATATTTGAAAGAGATGGTGGCAGCTAATGCATTGTGGAATTCCATCGTAGGTCATAGAAAGAAAACTTTGCAGATCCACAGATGTAAACTTTTTCAATGAGTCTGAATGTTTCACTGCACAGTACACAGTGCCCTGATGGTGCTACAGTGTAGTGAAACATGTTGTCTCATTAAAAAAGTTTGTCTGTGGATTTGCAAAGTTTTCTTTCCATAATCTAATTGATATCTAATAGATTTCTATACTTCGGCTCCCATATATATTTAATAGATATCTTTTGGGAGATATCTATTAGATGTATATCTATTTTCTGTCTGGGTCTGAGGATTTTATGTAATTATTTAATATACCATACAATAAGAACATACCAGTGTGTCTTCTGCAATTAGAGAGATAGATGGTAAATTTATACATACTTCAATTTGATATATTGTGAGAGGTCAATTCCATTAATTTTAAGTTTTTAATCAAGTAGTTTTAAAAATTTATTCTCTGGATTTTTTCAGGGGTGTGAATATGTGAGTCGTGACAAGGATTCCAAATCACAGAGCCATATTCTAAGACAGACCTTACCAAAGTAGTATACAGCAATGAAATACAATTTGGAATCTTAAAATCCTTACGAATACAAAGCCCAACAAAGGTTTACAAAGCCCAACTTTTTTTGGGCTTTAATGGAGATTAGGTCGAAATGCTTGTTGAAACTTGGATTACATTCAAATAGGATGCCAAGGAAATGTGATTAACTCTATTAAGAGGAGTACCAGATACATTATATTCATACAGGAAGGGGAATTTGTTTTTACGGAAAATCACTACATTACATTTGTTTAGATTCAATTGTGCACGTAATTGGTATTACACCAATTAAATAAATTAATAAGGCAGCGTTGAAGTTCATTAACGATACCACGGTAATCGATTGGATGGAGGATTTTTTAAACATCAGCATACAAAAGTCTGTTTGCTGGACGATTATAAGAAGGTGTGTTAAGAATAAAAAGGAGATTCTAAAATCTTTGAGGGTGGATTTTGGAAACATGTAATACGTTGGTTGCTTTCGTGAATAAATTAAGGCGTTGAAATGAAAAATACATGCTGCAAATAAAATTACCAGTCTATTTAAAGAATAATGAACTTACTTTAACGTCTCATAGGCTTCCTTCACCTTTCTCAGGTCTTCTGGTGACATGTTACCAGTCATTTCCTTTCTGTACCTTGCAATGAAAGGTATAGTGTTATCTTCATCTAACAAACGGGTTATATTTTTGGCAATCCAATAGTCCAGAGCTAAGTCCTCCGCGAGTACACGAGCTTCTTCCCAAGCAGCTGCATACTTTTTGATTCCTTCAGCAGGGCTCACCTGGATTAATAAAACAATTACTCACAGCAACCTGAATGGAATCAGGCATCATCAATTAGAGATACTCACCTTTAAATTTTTTTTGTCAAGCTTCGGATGGTCTTTTCTCTCGACTTCAGCTTTCCATTTAGATTCAGACTTAACCTTGAAGTCTTCTGATGGTCCTGCAATGTCGTTATTGCCAGCTTTGTACAGTGAAGCAGATGATGAATTACCAATCTCATTCTTAATAGAATCAATTTCGAACTTTATATTCGAGTTTCCTTCGGTGACATTTCTCGAAGAAGCAGGTCTATTTTCAATTTTAGAATGAAATTCAAATTCATGATTTTGCTTGAATTCTTCCTTTAATTGTAGTCCAGAAGCGGCGATGCACTCGTTTTTCTCTGTTTTGATCTTTCTTGAATGATCTTCTGATTCGTTAGAATCAGATTCCCCAATTCCTAATTCCTCGTCTTCCTTTTTTACGTGAGATAACTCCGTATTTGTTTCATCTGGGGTATCCCATCTCGTTCGTTTCACGCGCGTGTTCTTACCTTTTAATGCATCAGAACTTTTCCTTTTTGCGGGTATCTTTAATGAAGACGTAGATGATGTAGTTTTTTGTTTTGCCTTAGCTTTCGGTACGGTTTTTTTTGCAGCTGTCGCCTTCCTTTTCCCTGTCTTAACCTTAACGGTCTCTGCAGGTTCATAATCAGAATCTCTCTTTCGTTTTCCTACCTTTGTTTTGACACTAATTTCGGGTTGATAATCAGAATCTTCGCCTTCATTTGAACTAATTTCGCTGTCCTCACTAAATATCTGTATTTTTACACGCTTAGACCGTAGTGCTCGTCCTGTTCTACTTGTGGTTTCACCATCTCCACTTTTGCCATCGCTGATTCCCGAGTTCTGTGTCTTATCAAAACTTTTAGCTTCTTTCTTTATCTCCGTCACTTCTGATTCACTTTCTTCCTCTTCTGATGATGTCAGAGAGTACTTTTTCGGCATATTTATTTCTCTCAACTCCCTATTAACCCATATACCTTTGGAAACTAAACTCCGCTCACGACGATCAAATTTTTCAAAAACACTTGAATATCGTATTTATTTTGTTTTACCGCTAAGTTTTCCACCAATCAAAAACGTGCGTGAGCAGACGAATTGTGGCCATAAGGATGTGAATCATGACAGGGTTGTGTTGGCATATGTCAAGGGGAAGAAGTTTTTCAACTATACCCCCAAAAACAAAAGAATTATAGGTAGGGTATAATATGTTATGTGACTTCTAAAATCAAACAAGGTTCAAGTAGTAGTTTTATCTTCGGTAATTCCTACTGATGTCATTGAGAGAAAGTTTACTCATTTCCCTGCAGATTCATGTGCCACTGGAATAAGTAAAATGGCAAGTCCAAGACGATGTAACTCGTTTTTCTTGGGCATTACTTGTGCTTCGATTACATGGACAGTTAGTTTATATTTATATTTTCAAATATCCTGGGAGTGGGCGAAAACTGATAGGAGACATGGTGATTTTCATGATAAAAAGCTACAAGTCGATAATGTTCATATCAGTGCCTACGTACCAGCTTACACAGATCATGTGGGAAAGACATATGTGAAAAGTAACTTTTTGGATGAAGGTTTCAGCGATTCATTGAAAGGAAAATACAAGAATAGTGAAGTTCTTATCAAAAGTCTGAAGTCAAAAAGGTTCTATCTTTATTAACTATCTTAATCTATGATACTAAACAGTAACCAATAGAGTAATTTAGTTCTCTTCTTGGAAATTATTCCAAAGTGTAAAGCTCATACAATGGTGACATTTTATTTTAAAGGACAAAATGGAATAACAAAGCCCCATCAGAAGAACTAGGCATGGTGAAATCACCTGAGGACCAAAAAATTAGAGATGAAGGATATCGATTGCACGCATTTAATGTCCTAGTTAGTCATGGGTTGGGTTATCATCGGAAGATTCCAGATACACGTTATTTCTTGTAAGTGATTTTATTAGTTGTAACTCAATTATTTAGGAGAAAGCTGTATATTTACTACCTCCAAGCTCACAGTTAGCAATAAAATATCACTTCTAAGTAATCTTTTCTATCTTCTTGAACGTTTTACATCTGCTGCTCTTAAATGAATGTCTTTTGTGTGCTATAATCGATAATTTACATTGTTTTCAAACTAATAGAACAAATTTAAGCAAATGTCTTGTTGTCATGCGGTGGAGTTGAGGGATTTGTTATTTTCCCTTCATTTCCAGGTGCCGGAATGAAACATATCCACCGTCTTTGCCGAGTGCAAGCATAATCATTTGCTTTTTTAACGAAGAGCGAGACACACTTCTCAGGACAGTGCACTCAGTATTGGACCGTACCGAAGACAAACTAATCCATGAAATCCTACTGGTGAATGACCTCAGCTCCATTAGTAAGTTGAACTTGTCAATAGGAATATTCATCACTTGCTAAAAGTGATTTACCTTACAATTACTTGTATTGCTTAAGCTGTTTTCAAATCAGAGAAACACAATTGCTCATAAGTCCACATTGAGAATTAACACCATGTACAGCTGTTTTTACTGGAAGATATTTACTTATAGGAAGCTATAGTTTATCCTCTACTAATCTTTGTGGAGGGTTTCTTTCTAATTGCATATTCCTCAAAAAGCATTTATTATGAATTTGATATAACTCTTAAGGTGATTTATGTTTTCATGTGATATACTACTCACTAAATTGGGTGTTTTCAGGGGTTACTTTGTGGAAGCGATTCATAATGAAGATGAAAACACTTGGTTTTTCCACATGAAAAAACCATGTGGAAAAAACAAGTGTTTTCATCTTAATTACTACTCACTGGGTTAATAGTACATTTTCTCATGGTTTTCCCACTATTTATGAATCCTGAACACTGCTATAGTGAATTTATATAATTTATTCTTATTTTAATTAAATAATCATTTTGTGAAGACCATGTAGCCTTGTGGCCCACCATGAATTATATATAAGGTCATATGTCATGAGAAAATAAAGTTAATTTTTATATCAATGTTTGAATTTTACATTCCGACTCGGTATGGAATAATTTAATGGCTTTTTTTATGAATACTTTTTACTGTCCGTCGATAATTTTCTCCACATCCATCCCCATACATTTTTCCAGAAAAAATATAGTACTCCATGGATAGATATAAAGGTATTGATTTTAAATGTGGTCATTACCTATAGGTAACCAGCTAACCCATATACTTATGTATGTATTTAGGCTCGGATCTACAAAGTTTCAAGTGATGCCGTTCGTCCTTTTAAAGCATTCGGGTGCATTCAATAATGTGCATTTTCTGTACATGTAATGTGTCAAGATTTTTCAGATGGGAGAAGTGAGGAATACGCTGAATGCTGGATTTGAAAAAAAAAGACGTTTTCTGACTTGTGGTCGGGTACATTTTTTTTTAACTATCATCTTCATGAATGGTCAAAATATTTTGAACTGCTCTGATGGATCCCCCCCACCCCCCCTCTCGTTTTCAAAAGGTAACCTCCATGAAGAATTACTCGATTACATCAACTTGAATTTGCCGAAGAAGGTGAAGCTGCTGAGGACGCCACACCGTGAAGGCCTGATTCGAGCTCGAGTGTTTGGATCTCGGAAAGCGACCGGGGAGGTAAGATTCATCGATCACGGGTGAACCCAGCATTCCAGTGTCAATTAACATAAACGTAGATCATTTGTGGATAGACGTGATTTAGATATCTATTTGCTGTGTGGTGCTGGATTTGGAATCTCAGCATTCCCTCCCTTACTGCTCGCCGTGCCTTAAACGATTTAAAATTCTTCATAAAAGCCGTCAATGGTTTCTATAGGTCATCTGAACTTCTTTCCCTATTCCCTCTTCGAGTCCCTTCACGCACTATGAGGTTGTTGAATGACCTCTTTCACTGTACCACGCCTCGCCTCTCAATCACAAAACGTTCATTAATTTTCCAACTTCCATCAACCTGCAATACACTGATGAAACGCCTCCCTGACTTTGACCCGTTCCTAACATCTCCTTCCTTCCATT
>WURS02003806.1:0-12697 GCA_011762765.2 Rhinocypha anisoptera
GCTACGCGATGAAACCCGGGTCGTATTGAAATAAAATTATATGTGGAAAATGCTAAGTTTTTCTTCTCTCACCAGATTTGTGAATGGTTGTTATGATCAACGAAGCAAAGTTACGACGTTATTGGAGGAGTTAGGCTGGGAGCCACTCGTTTATCGTAGATTAAAATATAGGTTAAATTTATTACTTCAATTCAACTAAAACATATTACAAACTCCGTCATACTACTGTAGATCAGATCAAGCAAGTAGAATCAGGGATATAGATTGAAGAACGGATAGATTTAAAATGTCATTTTACCTTGGTACAATTAGAGATTTAAAAAATGATCCTAGCGTTAGTTAGGAAAGGTAGTGAATAGATTTCATAGTTACTTTGATTGCATATTAAATATACCTAGTTTGACATTTTTCCCGCATGATGTGACTATTGCTTTGCCATGAATGGCCTGCACATATATAGTTTCCTCCTGTGTGAATAATTACTAACACTCGCATGTAATAGTGCATGTAAAGTGGTGGCCCCTGCCCTTGTGGGGGCTTTCAGAGTAATATGGAGAAGAAGTATTCTGTCCGTAATTTGTTCTTCAATAAACTATCGTATAACCGCCAAGTGTTCTTGTCTGTAAAAAAAAAGGTCGCCCCTTGGTAAAAGCAGCGCTCTACTTATGGTTTTTCAATCTATCCCACAAGGCTCGTATTTCCCGAAGGTCTCACGCGCTAAAGAGGAGAGAATTCTCTCAATGAAAGTATGCGGAGGTTGATCACGCGTGGCTTACCTCCGGAACATTCATCTGCTGTCCTCCTCGCCTCCGCTCTCCTGCAAGGTAGACCTGAGTCTCCCGGCGGGCATGAGGTAGTCATCGCTGACGGGTCATCATCGAACACGGACTTTCCCTAGGATAAAAATAGTAACATTAGTCAGAAAAGTGGGGTTTCATGTCATTAATCGTCGAATAGAATTATTATTAATGGTCTGCGGTTTATGTCATGAGTAAAAAGTAAGATTACAAGTCTTTGCACTACATTTTTTACGACCACGAGTTGAAAGGAGAATGTATTTCTTGCAACTTTCTTATTCGTGATTTCAATTTTTAGAAACTGTACTATTTTTCTCTGTGACATAAAACGTTTATCATCAACTCAAATGGCTTAGATTTTTAAGTTAATTCATGCCAGCCATGTATGTATTTGAAATCGTTAGCATTCCATGCTTAAACAATTATTATTTGATTGGTCTAAACAGTATACATTCCATTGAATCAAACATACTCCACCGTGATTTTTGCTTTTTCTTCGGCTTAAAGTGAATTCCATCTCTGCCGTCAAGCTTACTTTATTCAATTAAATTTTACTACTAGACATCATTAGCTCATTTTGGAGAGAGGAAATTGAAAATAAGTTATATAATTCATCACTTCACGTTTTACAAAAAAATATATTTTCTGACTACTAGACATCATTATCTTTTTGGAGAGAGGCAACTGAAAATAAGTTATATAATTTATCATTTTACGTTTTGCAAAAAAATATATTTTCTAAATAGATCGCTTTAAAAAAACGTAAGAATATTTAGATCCACCGAAAAAGGATCGAAAGTTTGATTTACGCTTACGAACGTAGATTTCCCTTTACGCATGTGAGATCGCAAAAACCCGTTTTTAAATTAGTAAAATATTACGGTGATAGAGAAAATGGGGCTAATGGCAAAAGCAATATGCCCTGTGGTGGTGGAAGATTTATCAATTGTTTTTTGTTAACACGTTTGGAGTCTATCTCGATTGCGACCATAAAAGCTATTTCTACTCTTTGGTCCGACATCAGTAAGGCCATAAGTATTCATGAGACTGCATTTATTGAAATTTTGCATACCCATCTCCAATGGCCCAAATGACTCCAAATGTCGGCCACATTTATTGAGTATAATTAATACAATCGTGAAATAATCCAAGGGTTTGTCCTTGAAGTGTTAACCTCGAACTTTAAAGTTGGAGAGTTCCCAAAGGACAGATCGATCTCTGCCCAACTGGGAAGATAACCTTGACCGCTCAGTTTGCGGCGAGAAATGTATCTTACAGGCTCTATACCGACACGATGGAATTCCAAAACAGAGACTTAATTCTCCCAGCTTCCGCATATTTTAACTCAACATTTAACTTTTGTTTTACATTAGCACATTACCTATGCAATCTGCTCCTGATAACGAAACGCCTAAGAGTATTACAATCCCCGAACTTGTCTCACCAGTACACATAAGAAGTGCGAGCTTTTACCACTCATTAAGAGAGTGGGAATGTTTATCTTTGCGGCTTAGCGATTCGGCGGCCTCTTATCAATTCATATCCGCAGGAAACTGTTTTTAAACCGCAAGAATATTGACAAGGGCTTATAATTTATAAATCTTAATTGAATTAGAGGTAATATTCACTACTTTAATACATAAAAATATGGAAGGCTTTAAAGAAAACACTGCAATTCCCTATTCAAGGTTTATTTTAATGTGACCAGGTTTCGCAGCATAACAGCATCTTCAGGTGAATAAGGCGAAATCTGGTCTTGTTAAAATAAATCTTGTAAGCGGAATGCAGTGTTTTCTTTAAAACCTTCCATAATGATAGAATTTCTGTGAGGTCTGAAACAATTTCTTATTTCTTAGATAAAAATTATTTATTATATTTATTATCATGGTGATCTTTCCGTGGCTAATTTCCCTATTTGGTATCTTCAAGTTCTATTCCACGTTTCCTCGCCTCATGATTTCTGATTTTGTGTGTGTTATGAATTCCTTAACTGAGTGGTCACCCACCCTCACACTCCATGTATTAATAAGCAATCTGACTTAATACAGTCTCAAAGGCAGTAGAGGATCATGTTACTTTCACATTCACGCGGCGCGTAGTTAATTTAAACACTTAACTATAAAAACGGACGATATTCTGTAAAATATTTCAGCATTAACTATAAATAACCCGTACAGAAGTAGTTATACGTTATTATTTTAACATTATCATTATATAAGGTAATTAACGGTTTAGGTCATTATTCTAGAATTACCTTCTCAAATACACCGGGTTTTGATAGTTTTAGGATTAGTTTCGTCAATGGCGATGATATACCAGGAATAGGTTGATTTTCACGTGCGCTGATACCATTGGGAGTAGACGATATCTTAGTTTTAGAATCCTCGACTATTCGCTCAGTTGGCAGATCTGGGGTTGTGTCATCAATGTAGACGTCTGTCGTGGCGTAAGAAAAGTTATCGTCTTTGACGTTTACAATTGTTGTCTCATTTGTTTCCTCATAATACCAGTTGCCTGTTTCATTAAGCGCCAGCGTTGAAGTCTCCTCTTCCTTATAAGTTTCCACAGGCGTTGAAGTCGATGACTCTATTGGAAATTCTGTCTGAGAGATCCTAGGTGTCACATTTGTTGAAGTTCCCTCAGTAACGGCATGGTCTGCAGGCTTGTTAGTATGAGCTTGGATGAATCTGGTTCCGTTGGTTTTCGGGGTGGCTGTCTTCTCTGAGAGGCGGTGACTTTCGAAGACCTCTCCATCGTGGAAGGTTGCTTCTGTTGGTGGATGGACGGCGGTTATGCCGGAGGGTTTTTTAGAAGTACTTAAGAAAATGGAAGTGTCAGCGGGAATTGAGATGACAGATTTTGTCTTGATTTCTGCTCTTTTCGAAGCATTCGAACCTTCCATGGCTATGCCATCTACAGTAGTTTTTATTGTTGTCGTAATCGCTCTGGGAGTGGGATTGGTTGATATTTGAGATGGTGTTACAGTGTCTTTAATTCCGTTCATAGGATTTGATGTGGACCGAATGTATTTGAGTGTCGAAGAAATTACTGGGCTGTTTCCTACTCTCTGTGGTGACCTAAGCTCGCTGTTTGTGTCATAAGGAATGGTGGAGGGAGAAGTTTTTATTGGACTATATTGGGTTGATACATGATCCAAGATCCTGGTTCCATTTGTCTGGACTCCCAAACAGTATCCTTGTAGGTTGAAGACTGAAATCAGCAGAAGCCAAAGCATCATCTTCTTTGAGACCTGCATGAAATATAAAATTATTTTTCGTTATTTGATTATCAATATAGTTATGGAATATCGCTCTTAAAGTAAAAAAAATTGAAAAAGACCATTATTCAGGTGACGAAATTTTATTATTTTCTGTAATCAGCATGGACGTTGTGGTTTTATACGTTAAAGTTTACACTTTAGCATAATTTATTGGCAGTAATTTGGTATCAGTGTCAGTAAGCTATAAACATTGTCCAGATACAATATTAAAAGATGATACAATGATATATGTACTTTAAGAGAAATCCAATGCATTCACTGGTAATGAGTTGTTTCACGATATTGTTTAAAACTATCATAGACTCAATCTCACCCCAAAGTGGACCTATAATTATTATTAATTTTGTCACAGTTAAAACATAACATTCGAATATATATATATATATATTGACGATAAATTCTTGCTTTCATTAAGTCGTCCTTGGTGGTAGGTATGCATCACAAGCTAGTTTCGGGCCTCCCCATTCAAGAGACACTACATATTGCCATTATGATCAAATTTTAAACAATCAGTCGTTTTAACACTAATTAACCTCCTAATCCTAATCTAGGTGTAGCTTAGTTAAAGAAAAAAAGTGGTAAAATATTTGGTTGTGAATGTTATATTTTACTATGTCCTTTAAATTCCGAGCATTCTTCCACGGAAGCAGTCGCTGATTAGCTAAAGCGAACATTTATTGATAGACTTTTGAAATGCTATCACTTTCGAGATTGGAATGATAATTACTAGGGCGTGCGGCTCACCATCACATTACAACTAAGAACTAAGGTTACTGGGCCATTACTCCTCTATCCTCTAGAAGCCGGCAGCTTTTGATCCCTTAAATCTTTAATCTATACGAATGAAAAGTCGTAAACGGAAATGAATTTGGCATGACGCCAGAACTCTCTATTCATGACGAAGCAGAGCTATTAGAATTCTACTCTATGCCTTACTATTTGTTTATGGAATACCAAGTCTGCATATCAGAATCTATAATTACTTTTCCTTCTAATCTGATCTTCTTTCTAAAAGTCTTTAACAAATATGACCCAATCGTGGCCTATTATGATAAAACTATATCTATGAGTGCCTTTTAAGTTGCGTTGACATTGACATCGGGATTAAAATTATTTATAACAGTTTCCTCTCAACCACAGACTTGCATTTCTGCAACCGCAAACATGGGCTAAATTTTTTCTTTTATTTCCACGGTTTCTGGTGCGTGATCTGTGTACTCTCTCTAATTAGGAATAGACTTATTCTAATGGGATAAGCTTACTTACTCGAAGCACGGCCGTGTCATATTTAATTGTGGCATTTAAAGCAATAGGAGTATCCAGTATCAACATATTGGCGTTTGCATACAAATAGTTTCATGTCTTAAACTTCCTTTTGAGATAGACTTTTATTAGATTGAAATTTCTGCTTCCTTCGACGTTATTTTTAAAATTCGTAGTTATCTACGACTAGGGGTTGAGTGGAAGAAGGGACTCTCAAACTCACCCCAATAAACTCCTATTATTTTTGTTATTATGACGAAGTCCTCGAGGTACTTCGTTTGGTGTTTCTTTCGATGGGATAGAGATGTATGTGGTAATTTCTAATTTTTCGCCTGCCTGAAAAAAAATGTGCCTACAATGTAATTCAGGGGTTTGATTTGCGGTGCATATAGACGGATTGCCTCCCAAACGTTTTCTGCTCCAGGTCTCTGATACTCACCGATATTGCAACTAACCTCTATAGTCATCTAATTAGTGGCCGAACCTCCGTAACGTGGGGCATATGCCACAAGCCATCTGATACGATCACCAGAAACAAATAAGATAGATATAATTAGCATTCACTTATTAAATTACTCTTTTTTCCATCGCCGGATTTGAGATTACAACAAATCTCAGGGTATGTGGAAAATGAAGAGCAAATCTGTAGGGGTACGAGTAAAGAGATCTTCAAACCGTGCTCCAAGGAAAACTTCGAATTGGTTATTAATCGTGTAGAAATATTCTAAACGCATTTAGAGGCTGGTAAAGTTTTTGGGGGTTTTCCACCGGGTTAGGGTCTCAGCTGAAATCCTAATCCGGTGGGAAATTCGCGAAGATTTCATTAGAATCGTGCGCCGGAAAAACATTAAATCTTACATTTAGAAGCTGTGATTATGTCACTGAGAATCCAGGAATAGATATGGAAGTCACTTTGTTAGTCAAATGTGAATGGGATAATCCTTAAGAATAACAATTATTGTTTAATGTGCTCTCTTACTTATTTGTTTTTAGAACTATGTCCAACTTCTCACCCTGGATAAGGGATTGTTTTTCTTCTTTCCAGACGGAAGATTGAAACAGTGAATTTATGGAAGCTCTTTCCTCGGTTCAATTTTAAGTACACCATTAGAAATATCTGATATACCAAAGATATAGGCGTGGGTAAAGTTCACTATTATGAATTGAATCAATTGCATATCATTAACTTCTTATTCATTAGGAAAATGAATGTAAGTAATATTGTGTTGGTGGATTCCTGTCAATGTAATTATAATAAATAAAATAATTTAGCAATCGCAGAGCGCATTGCAGAATTAGGACGAGGGACATAGGATGGAAATAATCATAAGAAATCGAAGGCAATGGAATTTTCAAGAAGTAGGACGGCTTAAGTTGAGCAATTAAGCTGGAGGGCATACATTTAAAAAGCGGAATATATCAATTATAGGTGTTTTACAAAAAATGAACTTGCTATTAACATTAGGTTAATCATCACATTATCAAAAAAAAAACTTTAAGAAGGGCAAATAAGTGATGACAGAGAATATAAGCGAAGGCGCCACGAAAAGATTTGTAAAGACTTACATTCCAGGCGTAGTAGCTTTGTGTGCCTCTGAATCTTAACCTCTCAAAGTATGGACCATGTGGCCATGGACACGAGGCTTCATGGATTTGCGTTGGAGGCGACAGGGGCAAAATAAACTAAAGGAAGAGGAAGGCACATAAGGAAGCGTAGGATATGGTACGTTAGGAGAGGAAGTTTTTGAGGGTCATTCGAAAAACCCATAAGTGTGAACGAATGGGTTATTGAGAGGCAGTGGGATGTTCAAGGCCATATCAGGTGGCAGGGTCTTGGGAAGGAGGGTGCAAGAAAGGAAGTATTTCGGATCACATGAACCGACCGGGAAAGCCTGGCGAGTAGCGCACTCGCCGCTTAACCCAAAGGTCGCGGGTTCGATTCCCGCTCAGGGCATGGGGGTTGTGTTTGTGCAGATGGTTTTTTTCTATGACTTGAAGAGATGTGAAATGACCATAGGAAGTACCCTATAAACAAAATAACTACTACTCGGATAACATGGAGAACGAGAGAAAGCAAGGATAACTGTAAAAGAAGTGATATGGGAAACAAGGAATTTAGACTGGGAGAAGAAAGTTTATTATTGAAGACCGTTACATTTCGGCAATAGTTTTCAAAACCGTTAAAAACCCAAGTTTAACGCGAAGGTACTAACTGATGGTAATATATTCTCTTTACGAGAGCCTAAAGGATTCCTCTCTGAGTTAAAATGAATTAATGGAAAGACGTTTTCTCTTTTGGGAATCCGAAGACGACGGGAAATTACAAAAATCGCTCTCGCTAATGATACGTCAAGGGTAGCAGCTTCCGGATGAAAATGTAGCAGTGCTGAGGTTTTCAGAGAGGGCGTTGTGGGGAATATTTGGGTCAAGAGCGCCCCATCATGAGTGTCGTGGTCGGTTCGAAGGACAGGAAAATTATAAAAGTAATGCAATTTTTTTCAACGGAAAATGTCGATCCTTTGCAACTTAAGGAAATTCCGATCTCCCCATAGAATATATATATATATATATGTATGGACATTGTTACGCGACACTTAAATGATAACTCAAGCTTTTGATAAATGTTACCTTATCGGAACTCTGTGATCCATAGTTATTCAAAGCTACGAAAAAATTTAAAAGTACTCTTGGTAGATCCTGAAATATAATATAGAATGTATATTAAACCATGTATCTTGTAATAAGTAAAGGAAAAACTTTGAATGCATCTGTAACCGTTGGAGAACCTACTGCAGGCAAGAAACTGCAAACGGGCTTTTGAATTTCATTTGTGCGTATAGGATAAGGAGTTTCTTGCCGCTTAAGTTTCCTTCCAATTAACGAATAACGTAGTTTCAGGCGTGCTGCGATGGAATTAGAAAATACTAATGATAAGGAGCTAGCAATTTTCCACTGTTAAATGTGGAAAAAGTCAAGGATTTTAACAGTGGAAAATTTCCATCTCCTTAACATTAATATTTCCTCCACTACTCTCCTGTATTTGAAGCAGCTGACTCCTGGTTTAATTTCTGTCAAATTACGAATTGCTATCTCAACGAAGTCTAAGTGGTGGCATTAATGAGCAGTCGGAGTCGATAAGAATACCTTCGCATAAGGGTTTGATGTATTTCAGCATTTACTTTCTCCTGACTTCCTGATCAAGTTCGAGAAGCGCCCCTTCGACTATTCCTGTTCGACTTCCTGTTTATTGCCCCGCCCAAAATCTTGCGCTGTCTCCTTGGGCGTCGGAGGCCGATTTAAGTCGACCTGTCTCCAACTTGGTCCGACTGTCGCACCCGCCACATATTACGCCTCAACCGGGGGCCGGGATTTTCCATAGGAAAAGAAATAAAACAAGAAGAAAATGTTTTCGAGGGTCGATCGCGAGTGGACATTTCTTGGCTGTGCCAGAAAAGGCGATGGATGCCGCACCTTTTTTTATGGGAATTCTTTTGAAAACCAATAACCGACCGAAAATCGTCCTGAATCACAACATGTTACTGTCATCGAATCACATGTCTCTGAAGTGGGTTCAACTTAATACTGGTATAACTTCTCTGACTGCAATAATGTTTTGATGCTTATCATGGCTATAACAATTCTTGTGGGGCCGTAGGCGATCCTGTTTTATTTTAAAAGGACCAAGGTCGCAAATAGTGGTGGTACTTTGAGGCTTCGAAGACCACAAAAACACATACCTCCAAGTTATTCGCTCATCGAAGCCGGGAGTCCTTTACGATCCAGTCTCACCTTTTCATATCTCTCCTGCCTCTCTTTGAAATTCATAATATTGCGATTACAACAAACCTCGCTTGGAGTTAGATCCAAGTGAATGATTCAACCATAAGATAATATATATTACTATTTTTCAGCGTTTTTGAAAAATTAAAATTAAATATATGGCTGTGAAATAACGTTCTGGTGATATAGTACTCAATTCCTTAAATGGTGGATTAGTCAGAGTTTGCAGTCTCGGTAATCGAACTATTGTTCGACACCCCATTGTTAGTTCCTACATTTTTATAATGCTGTACATAGAACGTTACTCTCGGCTAGCTTCTTTGTCTCCGAGTAAAGGGGCCATTGGCGAATTACGTGACATCCATAGAGAGCGAGTTTCAGTAATGCAACTTCTCATCGATACTTTGGATCACGTTTAGAGGCCTTTTGATTTAACCGATCCCGCCGAGTATTCCTCAACACGTTGATATAAGAGGATTGCAACAATTTCATAGGAAAGGGACGTGGGATTTGTCACCGTTCTTTGGGGGGTTGCCCATAATATTTTCAGCTCAAAAAGTTTCTGTTGTAACTTTGTGAAAGTTATGTCTAATTATGGCTAAATCGGAGTCACTATGTGTTTAATATGTGTAAAAAAGCTAAAGGTCCAATTTCTCTGGACATACCCCACACAGATTTTTTGTTTCTTGTATTATGTATATGCGTGTTGAAACTAAAATACAAAAATGCTAAGTAGACAAAAACAGATTTATAACTGGCTACGAGACATTTTTAAGTTTCACTAACTTTGAAGGATAAGGAAGATATATTATGGAAGGTGTTTCAGCAAGGTATTATATTAATATTATGTAATATAAGCACGACACCAAACCTCTTAGGGAATGTTGTGCGTCTAGTAGTGAATAATTCTGATACTGAATTAAATCCATTCAACATGTACACAAGTGTATGTAATATGTTCAACATATACATCTTCATGCATAGGACTTAATTTAAATCATAAAAGGGTGGATTTTAATAAGATCCATGGTCGAATTTCAGCTTAAGCGAGTTGCTATTGGAACAGAAGATGACATATATAATGGTAAAGTCATAAAATTACACTAGTTGAATTTAACTATTGCTTTCACATTTTGCTTTTATATTCATATCCTCCTCCACGACCACAATAATTTTCCATAACTATTCCATGGAAAATTGAATTTCTTGCAAATTAAAGAGTTCTTTTTCCTAATCTATCAACCGTTGCGAAGGTATTAGTTATATAATCTGGTTTCATAGCCATTTGTGTGTACATGGATTATATATCTTAATCCGAAATGAAAGAGTACCTTCCCGGGGTATGATAAAAAGTAGAGCCCACTCTGTTTTTAGCAAGTGGTCATAGAAGGAACCTTGCTGTGGACTTGATACGCTAATGGGCATGAGCTAACCGCTTTCTTTAAAAGCGTTGCTTTTATACGAGAACATTTTCAGCTTGAAGTAATTCCTACTAACATTCCAATGGAGACTATGAACAAACTGAAGGTAGAGATTGAATTTAACAGGAAAATACACACACATAATATATCAGAAAATTAAGTTATATACACTTCCGTACAAACCATATTGAAGATATTTAAATAGTGTTAATCTCTCTAAATTTTATCTTCAACTGCGCGACCAATATGCAGATTAACACGTGGTAAACAGTTTGAAGATGACAAGTGTGCCTTTTTCGACCATAGGACCCATGAGACCTCAGGACATACACGAAAGAGAAATGTGTCCCTTCTGAGACCCAGATGCCTGCTCAGATCCCTCGCCTTCAAAATTGTACCATGATAGGGTACAATTGCTGGGACCCTTACAGAGCCATAGTTCGATTTCGGGGACTAATAATATTCTCTCCCCTTCATTTTTTAACTTTTTATTTTAAGTCGACATTCCACCATGTCATTAAGGGAGAACGTCACGTTCATCTCACACGTCTGCTCATACCTCGAGTCCTTGGCTGGACGATAGGACAAGATTTCACTTCCGAACTAGGACCGATGGGAGTCAATGCACTTCGTACATTAGGTGAAAAGCCTAGACAGATTAAATATAATCGGTAACCGAACCGATCTCAAATCTATGTACACGGACAACCCTATAACCCCTTTGGAAAATAATATTTAATACATTTGTTCTTCTGACTATCAATTTTTTCTTATTTTCGATAAAAATGGTCACTCTTGGACTGGTTTAAAAAATTAGTTTATGGTTAGGTTACCCTTTCGATTCTCTTTTTAAAGGGATAGAAAAAAAATTTAAACGGGTTGTAATAGTTTAATTTACTCGCCAGAGCGATTAAAATACACGGGATTCGGAAAAAAAATCGGTCGTAGATCTGATTTAAGACATATGCACACATTTTAATACTTAATTACACAACTTTTAGAAAGCTCGGGGCGCATTAAAAACCCGTCGATGTAGACGACGCCAGCTTGAATGCCAACGAACACAGATATTGGGTTTTACTTTCACCTCGACATCGGCAAATTTTGACACACAATCGCACGTGCGTCGATGTCATATTCGTACTTGCGTGTTAGTACCAATTGTTATCTGTATGATCATGAGGAACCATTTAGTAAATATGAATGAGAAAAGTACTCCAATAGGAAACCCTATCAGTCTTCTTCTCTGGGCACAACGAGAACGCCTGGGATCCTCGAATGTTGAAGTGTCACAGGAATGAAAACGAAAGGGAAAATGAGGCCGGCCTCGCCGCGACGCCAATCGACGGCGCTGGACAAATGATGGGAGATGGTGGTGAAGGCGGCGGAGGAAGGATGCTCATCATCAGGAAGGTACGAACCCATTTCCCCCACTTCTCCATTTCAATAGATGCCATGGTAAATTCAAGAACGAAAAAAAAGACGCAACTTATATCTTTTCCCTTTAAATTCGTCCCACTTTTCGCAATTCCTGCGGCGAGACGAGGTGAAGATTTTGAGCGATCGGGTCACTGAAAAAACTCCTCAAAACACGAAATCGCAGACTGCGGCGGGCTCAAATGGGATCGCGGTCGGCGGAAATGTTAACGCCTGGACGTGTGGGCACAACTTCTCTCTCTCCCATCATCCCCTCTTTTCGGAAACACCGGTAACCAATCTCGTGATCATGGATGCTACATGTACGACCCCCCAGGAAATCCGTCGTCTGGACTCACCGACTACGTCCGCCGATGGAAACCACTGCACTTCACTGTAATTGTTGTAATACTTCTCTCGGGTGTCCACTACGCCAGTCCCGCATAACGTGGTTTTCACTTGAGCTTTCTAAAGAACTTGGCCGGTTAGCGCATGGCCCCGCGTATATATGCATCGCAGCCAACCCACTAACCTTCTCCCCCCTTCCATCCCTCCAACCCCGCTCCTCACCCCCTCCCCCCGCTCCCCCCCCCCCCCCCCCATCCGCTCCCCGTCTGCCCCCTCCCCTAGTTTCACCGATCCTTTTACCCCCTCCCCCCCGCTGTCTCCCCTTCCCCCTAATCTAACTAATCCGTGCCACATTCCGAAGTCCTTGCTCATGAGTGGAAACGAATAGACAT